>PIJE02004753.1:2993-12994 GCA_002895965.2 Coryphaenoides rupestris | reverse complement strand
GCGAGAGAGACACACACACACGTAACACACACACACACACACACACACACACACACGCACACACAAACTCCAAAGCCAATTTGGAATGCGCAAGTAGGGACACACAGTACACACACACACTCAAGAACTCGACCTGGAGGCCATGCACCAGAAAACCAGAAAAATAAAGACGTATCCGCAGCTTGTATACACACACACACACACACACACACACACACACACACACACACACACACACACACCACGCACAGCACCATCGTCAATGTTTTAATATCGAACAATAAGTATGGAGGGGGGGCAGCGAGGGATGCTCAGCGGTCATAACGGCAATAATGAATCCGCTTTCATTTCCAATTAAAATGTTCCAAACGGCGGTAATTTCCAGAGGCATCGATTCCCCGCGCAAATGTCCGCGTCCTTGTGCGAGGACACGTGTGCTTGCTTGCCGCGGCAACCAGGGAGCGTGGAAACATGGCTCACAGCACACACACACACACACACACACACGTGCCTTGGGCTGCACACACACACACACACACACACACTCTCTCTGCTGCTGGGGGAGGGGTTTACTGTGCACAGCACATATGCCCAGGGTCATGGACCGAAGTTGGAGAAGAACTTTCTATTTTCTGGGCTCCTCTGTCTGTCTTGTCTGTGTATAGCCGTCTGTCTGCCTGACGGTCCGCCTGTCTGTCTCTCTTACTGACAAAACTGGCTGGGAGGCACTGACTGCAGGTAAAGAGTTGTGCAAGTCTGGCCTGTCTATCTGTCTGCCGACGCACGCCTGCAAACCTGTCTGGCAGAGATGGAGTGAGTGAACGGGTCAGCTCCACCACCTCCACCTCGACCCCCACCCCCAAAGGCACCTGTCTGCAGCGAGGCGATGGATGGGGTCGGAGAGATCACCAACTCCACCCACCTCCACCGCAAAAAACCTTCTGCACTTCATTTGACTGTACTTCTTCCCCACCCCCTGCATTTCTTAGTCTCAATCTCAAAACCCCAGCTACTTTATTACCACCTCTCTCTCTCTCTCTCTCCCCCACCCGCGGCCGGGCACCCAAGGGAGCCACTACGGACGACCTGAAGTCTGACCCGGGTCTTAATTAAATCTTGGGCAGGGTATAAAGCAGGAGAGCGCCGAAAGGGACGGCTGTTGATTTAAAAGCAACACGCCGGCCTCAACGCTAGCCGTTCATCATCCGCTCATGTTAATAATAGCCCACGTTTTTTTGCACTCAAATACGTTCTTGTGTTTTGGGCAAGCGCCGCCTTTTGAGGGTGGGCGGGGCTTGGAGAGGCTGGCTCTGGATTGAAATGGACCCTTTTTTCCACAGATTCAAGATTCAAGACTCAAGACACAAGACGTTTAATTGTCAGATACAGCATACGCAGTGGCGGAATGTGCAACAGAACAATACAAATATCACATAAATCATAATTGAAGGGAAAGAATCAAACATCCACACTATGTACAGTCTTTACAGCTGAAGGAACAGCTTTATTTGAATGAGAACTATGAGCAGATAGGAAGCAATAAACAGCGAGCGGATAAGCAAATAAACGGCATATAAACAAAAATGTAGTATAAAGTTATGTAGTAAGACTATGTCGGTGCACGTACTGTGTACTACCTACAGTATGTGTGTGAGTGTGTGTGTGCATGGGGAGTGGGCAGTGGAGGGGCCCTCGTGAGGTCAGAGTTCACAGTCCTGACGGCCTGCGGGAAAGAGTCTCTGTTCCAGGAGGCGCTTGCCTGACCGCAGAACAGTTGGAACCGGTTGTTGTCGTCGCTGCTGCTGGGGCGGCGGCGAGGATCCTTCGTGATCCTGCACGGCGCTGCTCCGGTTCGACACCTCCTGCAGGTAAAACCCGGCTCACGTACTGCAGCTCATAACATGAACGACGGCTCCGCTGCATTGAGGTGTGGCAGCGCGCCGGAGCTCACCTGGACCCTGCGTGTCGTGTACGTCTCGGCATTTATTAATAGCACTAAAAGTAAATATAAATGTAAATGCACCAGTGGAGACACCACTAGTCCAGTGGATATATATTGATGCCATGCTGGTGCCGCGACAGACCTCAATAAAACCCACAGAGAGAATAATGACATGGAAGTTACTTTACCCTGCTGCTGATTACGATCTGTGAAAAGTGGTCTATTGCAAACTGGAGGGTGTAGTTCTAGTGCGTTCTAAATCACATGACCCCCGTCTCTCCGATACCGCTTCCACCAAAACGTCCCGCTCCAGCTGGGATTTTTTGAGAACCGTCTCGACACAAACACTCGCTCGACGCCGTCAAGGCCGACGACCGGCAACGCGGGAATAGGTCGGGAGGGCCGAGGAGCCGAGGTCGAAAACCGCTATTTCTCGGGGCGTGAGGAAATAGCCTTGTATCGTACATCAAGGCTTGTATCGTACATTGATTTATTATTAGATATGTACGACCAGCACTAGCACCTGGGAAACTAAACGAGACATCTCGATGTAATATTGTGGTTTTTGATTATCTGTAGCCTTCTTCTCAAAGAATTTCAAAAACGTACGACAACACATCGACTCGGTGTGTGTATTTTTAGACGGCAAAGACAAATTTGATTAAATGGTCGATTTCACGGTAGGCCGGGCGGCAGCAGGTCTCGTCGCTACCGAGCCATGACCGGCTGTGTTATAGACCAGGCTGAGAATCAGTCGTAAGCTCAACTAATGCAGGTGACAATGAGTCAATATTGGATCACAGACAGACAGACAGACAGACAGACAGTGTGGGGGAGAGGGGGAGCCGAGCAGCCAATGAGAGAGGGACCCAGGCAGCCAATAGGAGAGAGAGAGAGAGAGAGAGAGAGAGCGAGAGCGAGAGCGAGGGGGATTCTGAATGCAATCAACGGTGGAGAAACAATAATTATGATAATGATTTGGATTTTCTAGTTCATTAGCCGGTGGTTGGAGCTTGATTGTTGATTTGCAAGCATGGCTCGGTAGCATCTGTAGAGCAGGCTATACGCAAAGGGTGTGAAAGAGTGTGTAAGTGTGTGTGTGTGTGTGTGTGTGTGCATATAATCGCCAAGATGCACAGAGGTGTGTGTGTGCGCACGAACATGCACGAGTGCGTACACGTGTGCGAAGGAGTGGCTGTAATTTCTCGGTTCCAATGGTCAACGGGACGCCCGCCGATCGATCGTAAAAATACAATTACCGTATTTTCCGGACTATAAGGCGCACCGGATTATAAGGCGCACTGTCAATGAACGGGTCTATTTTCATACATAAGGCGCACCGGATTATAAGGCGCACCGCATTATAAGGCGCATTAAGCAACAAAACAGTCAGATAAATCGAACTTTATTCAACTCATTCACAATAACTCAACATTGTTCAGTTGTAACACATAAAATACAAAACAATACACTCACTTTTTCAGTTCATTCCTCATCCACAAATCCATCAAATTCTTCATCTTCAGTCCTTATACACACACCATAATATTACCGGTATGTTGAAGCACAGTACGTATTACTCCGCAAGGCTAGTATTACGCCGCGGTAGCCGTAATGCGCCGACAATCCATCAAGTATTACTCCGCGGTAGCCGTAATGCGCCGACAATCCATCAAGTATTACTCCGCGGTAGCCGTAATGCGCCGACAATCCATCAAGTATTACTCCGCGGTAGCCGTAATGCGCCGACAATCCATCAAGCGGTGCTGCTTGACAGATTTTTGAGCGCCGTGTACCACATAAAATCGGTTCGAGGTTAATACATAAGGCGCACCGGATTATAAGGCGCACTGTCGATTTTTGAGAAAATTACAGGATTTTAAGTGCGCCTTATAGTCCGAAAAATACGGTACTACTTTTATTTAAGTAAAGGACAGAGGATGCCTTTATCATCAAGAAATGAATAAAATACAACATTCATGGAATTATAGCCAAGTGCCACAATGCTCCCGTCTGAATATTTTGAATTTCTACACTTACTTTGTTTAATGTTCAATGTTATGTCACAAACGCACATTCCTTGTTTGTAAAAGCTGCGGCAATAACGCTGATTCTGACTCTGAATCTAAAACAAATTCATAATTCATAATCACAACAGGCCTCATCGTGACGGCAGAGAATTCTCCGCAATCTCCGCTGCCAAACAGCAGGTGGAAGTAGAGTTCAAGTCTGAGGGGAATTCGGTTTTTTCTAAACGGCGGTAATGAACGACTCCAGCCCATCTTCCCCCCCCCACCACCACCTCCTCCACTCCCCACCCTACTTCACACACCATTAGCCTATTTGTTAGGAGAGCTGATCAGCATTTCAATAAGAACCATTGCGCCGCCGGGCCGTTCAAATAACACTTTGGAATTGAAATCCTGTGCAACGGCAAAAGCTAAAAACCCTTTTCACGCTCCCATGCAAATCCCACACACACACACACACACACACACTTCTGACGGTAGACGGTATATATATATATTGTTTTCCTTTCGGTGTGTGTGTAGGAATCTGAACAGCCCCCTAAAGAACACACTGTATGTTGCATGAGGAGACATGCTAGGAATGTTGACAGGGATGAATGCAAAGGGAATGGGTAATGCCCGACTGAAAGGCGTTCCATCGCTCAGATCGTTGGGCTCGGCGCACCTACCGAGAGCCGTCTCTTTGTTGCTCATTAATTGGATTCAAATTGGATTCTAATTAATTATGGACATTAATTATGTCCGTCACACTGATACAAACGACATCCAACATACAAACTGACTCATGATTTAAACATGACTCAAGCAATTCTTCCGAAAAGACCTCCGATTGGCTGGTCCGCTTAAGCAAAGTCAAGGCGCGAGAAGAGAGACGGAAGTGACCTCCGCAGCAGACGACTTTCATCCGGAAGGCCACGGTTCTTATAGTCGATATTGTCGATTTAAAAGTGGTGTGTGTGTGTGTGTGAGCGAGAGTGTGTGTGAGAACGGTCGGGCAAATTTCTCATTCCCGCTGCTCCTTTCGCTGTAAATACGGTGGCTATTCTGATCCCTCCAAGTCGTGTTATATTTGTAATTGTATTGTATTCTTCTTCATTCCGCTGGGCGTCGACACGTTTCCATTTCACTGCACATCCGGTATGCGTATGCGACAATTAAACTTATTGAATCTTGACAATTCCGCTTCGCTTCATGTGGGCGCAGGCATATTTGCGATAGTTCTGTGACGACGTGGTTTGGGTGTGTGTGTGTCTGTTAGAGCCCCGTCGTGTCCAACAGCAATCCTCAAAAAACCGACTGAACCTGGATGGATTACGCACGCCTGGTGTTTATCATCGGACTAAAAATCCCCTTCCTTTGGAGATAAAAATAGACAAAAATAAAATGAGCCGTTGTGTATGCGGAGCGTGTGTACCGAGCGAGATCCTTCGGCGAGATATTAACTAAGACACTCCAGTCCACCGACCGCCTCTAAAAAGTTAGCCGACGTTCCCCCGACTGTCCGTTAACTTTATTATTGCCGATCAACGCGTTGTCCGTTGAAGAGAAATTAACCGACGTTCGCTCGAACGCCGAATCTAACACTTCTAGGGACGCACACAACTCAACATTTCTCACGGTCGATTAATCAGCGGGCGGTACGAACGATTAATCCGACTTTTTTTTTGGCCGACATTCATAAAGGCTAATTGATTCTGGGTATATACATCATTTGCAAACTTGGGACGCAAAAAAAAAAACAAGCAGTGTAGTGAAGTTACTTATTAAAGTATTAATTCTCATGAATTTCAGCGCACGCACGGCATTATGAACTATGGAGGCCGATGTAAAATGACAGAACAGACAAACAGAAAACAAGTACAAAACTAACCATGTTGCTTCGGCGAGGTCCCTCTTCATTCGTTGCGGTGATGTTTGAGTGGAGGTTTTTTAAATGAAACAACATTGTGGATGTGGAGCCATTATATGACAATGTTGCCCCACATATCTCACACTTTACCAGTGTTATCGCTTACTTACAAAGTTAGCCCAGAGCGAGACGAACACAGACGCCTCAGGACCGTGACCTGACTTCCCCTACAGAACCACTGATGCATGACATTACTTCCGCTCAATTTAAATTATGTTTATTTGAATGAAAAAAGTAAAGACCACAATTCCATTGATTTTGACGCTGTAATTTAGCCCACATTCCCCCCCAAAAAATTAAGAGATTATGAAAAAAAATTAACGACTCCAATGCAATAATCGATTATGACCGTCATGAACGATTAATCGATTATTCTGACCCATCCCTAATCACTTCAGAGTGTCGTATCGTAATAAACGTCCGACAAACACGCTATCAAAGCGATGCAAGTATTTGTGGGGGAAAATATGGCCGCTCACAAAATAACCAGAACTAGCGTCGGCGGTGCAGGGGGGGGGGGGGATGACAAACAAAAAGGACGTCTCGCTTGTACGTGCTTGGCTGGTGTCACTGCTGCTGCTCAATAAGTCTCTTTGCTTGTCACCGCATATTTTTCTCTATTTGTATTTACATATCCTATGACGGCAAACAACCCCCGTCACCCTCGTAGCCGTATAGCCCTTGTTTCCTTTGACTATCATCCCTCGATGACGGCGTTCTCTTTCCTTCGCTCCGCCTGTTGTGTTTTGCGGAGCAGATTCTCATGGGCCTGGCCGTGGACGCATTGACGGTCTCGACGGAAAATGGCGTCTCGTCAAAGCAATTTTTGCAGAGTTTCGGCGTTCATTTGTTCAGTGGTATTCAGCCAAATGGCTCGCGTTGGGGCTCCCTGCCCCATGCCGACGTGTAAAGTACAAAAAAACCCTTAAAGGGGCCTTATTATATACCCTCAGTTGTGAGCGTGATTAGCCATTAAGAGCCGTTTCAAAATTGTCATTAATGTCATGAATAATAATCATACTGGGCTCCCAAATCGTTTATTTTCTGCGCCCTCAGTTGGGATTTGGGCGGGTATGTTTGGTATGTTTGGTGAAAAGACTTGTCTCTGAGTGGTGCTTCACATTACCACTTTTAATAATAGCCACAGTCTCGGGACAGATGAGACATACGGGTTTTGAACTGCCGGTGGGAAGAATAAACATGGACATGTCTGTCCAATCTTCATTAAAGGCTCTGTTCTCACTGTATCTTTCTCTTTTTAGACCCTAGCCCTAACCTTTTTAGAGCGCGCCGTACTCCGACTGTTTCTCTCGTCTCTCCGCGTGTATGTTTGTTTCTACTCGCTCACTGACTGCAACGATCTGATTGGTTGAGTAGCGTCACGTGACGTGACCTGATTGGGCCGCTGAGCCAGTGCCATAAAGGCTAGAAAAGATGTGCCGGTTAAAATAGAAACGCGACAACAAAATTGTATAATACTCAATAATTTATTGGTTACAGGTCCGGGTCCGGATAGGACGGCGTCTGGGTCTGGACCCGGACCGCGGTCCGCCTATTAGTGACCTCCTGATCTAGTGGAACCAATTAAGGAAACAATTGCAGGAAAATAAATGTAAATGTATTATAGATCTGTTGTTAATGTAAATGCCAGACGGGCCGGATTAAACAACGCAACGTGCCGTATGTGGCCCGCGGGCCGTAGTTTGCCCACATCTGACCTAGATGCATGCTGACTAAACCAGTTGGTACATTCCTCTGGGACGGCTGGTAGTCTGATCTAGTCAGCATACGTCTAGATGGACCACTCCCACTTGTGGTGTCACCTTGTCACATCAACAAATTTTGAACGGCTTGTAATGGCTAATCACACTCACACCTGCCAGTATAATAGGGCCCTTTTTAAAATGGAGACCCAGTGGTCGGGCCAGTTGTGGATGCCACGGCATTACTTCACATTTAATAGAAAAAGGGCAGAATGTGAGGGGGAGGGAGGGAGGGGGGAGGAATGGAAGGATTTTTTAAGTCTCTCATTACAGGTGCTGACAGGGCACGTCTGTCAAGATGGCGTCCTTGTTCTGTTCCACGGCCCCAGAGACATGGCTTGTATATATGAGAGTGAGAGAGAGAAGAGAGTAAGACAGACAGAGAGAGGGAGGGAGGGAGGGAAAGATTCAGGCTAAGAGAGGGAGCCAGAGACTGAGAGAACGAGAGGGAGACACAGAGCGAGAGACATACCTCTTAAGAGAGAGAGACGCTCTTGGCAGCCACAGCCATGAAAAAATATGTTAAAAGGTCAACGTCTTTTATTTCCCATACATTCCGAGTAAAATGTTTGACTGTTCATATGCAATAATGGTTGTAACGATCCGTATCGGAGGGTCCGTTAACCCGTTATCTTGCACCGGAATTGGCCCGCAGACCTCGTAGCCGTATAGCCCTTGTTTCCTTTGACTATCAATCCTCGGTGAACGCGTTTCCTTTCCCTTCGCTCGCCGTTGGTGTTTTTTGCGGAGCTTGTGTTTTCTCATGGGCCTGGCCGGGACGCAATTGACAGCCTCAGCGGAAAACGGCGTCTCGTCCAAAGCACTTTGCAGATTGTCGGCGTTCATTGTCAGTGGTATTCAGCCAAATGGCTAGCGTTGGGGTTCCGCCCACATGCCGACCCGTGTAAAGTACAAAACCCTAACCTATTATATACCCTCAGGTGTGAGCGTGAGAAGCCATTAAGCTCGTTTCAAAATGTCATTTATGTCATGAAATAATAATCTATGGGCTCTCAAATGGTTATTTGGTGCGAGCGAGGCACCTCCAAGTGGGATTTGGGCGGGTAGTTTGTAAGTTTGGTAAAATGTTTGGTGAAAAGACTGTCTCTGATGGTGCTTCACATTCCCACTTTTAATAATAGCCACAGTCTCGGATCAGATGAGAAGTACGGGTTTTGAACTGCGTGGGAAGAAATAAAACATGGACAGTCTGTCCAATCTTCATTAAAAGGCTCTGTTCTTCAACGTGTACTTCTCTTTTTAGACCCTCAGCCCTAACTTTTTAGAGAGCGCCGTAAACTCCGACTGTTGTTCTCTCGTCTCTCCGCGTGTATGTATTGTTTCCTACTCGCTCATTGACTGCAACGATTCTGATTGGTGAGTAGCGTCACGTGCACGTGACACTGATGATTAGGCCGTGAGCCACGTGCCATAAAGGCTAGAAAAGATGTGCCGGTTAAAAATAGAAACGTGACACCAAAATTGGTTATGTAATACTCAAAGAATTTATTTGGTTACAGTTCCTGGTTCCGGATGAACGGCGGTTCTGGGGTCTGGGACCCGGGACCGCGGTCCGCCTATTTGGTGACCTCTGATCTATGGAACCAATTAAGTGGAACAATTGCAGGAAAATAAATGTAAATGTATTTATAGGTCTGTTGTTAATGTAAAGCCCGACGGGCCGGATTAAAAACAACGCAAACGTGCCGTATGTGGCCCGCGGGCCTTTAGTTGCCCACGATCTGACCTAGATTTCATGCTGAACTTAAAACAGTTCGGGTACCATTCCTCTGGGACGGCTGTATCTGATCTAGTCAGCATACATCTAGATGGACCCTCCCACTTGTGTGTCACCTTTCTGCACATCAACAAATTGAACCGGCTCTGTAATGCGCTAATCACACTGTCACCTGCCGCGTTAAATAGGGCCCTTTTTAAATTGGAGACCCAGTGGTCGGGCCGTTGTGGATGCCACGGCATTACTTCACATTTAATAGACAAAAAGGCAAATGTGAGGGGGGGGAGGAGAGAGAGAGGAGGGAGGGAGGGGAGGAAGGAGATTTTTTAAGTCCTCATTACCAGGGTCTGACAGGGCACGTCTGTCAAGATGGCCTCCTTGTTACTGTTCCACGGCCCCAGAGACAGGCTATGTATATATGAGAGTGAGAGAAGAAGAGAGTAAGAAGACAGAGAGGGGAGGAGGGAAAGATTTCAGGCGCTAAGAGAGGAGCCAGATGTACTGAGAGAAGAGAGGAGACACAGAGCGAGAGACATACCCTCTTAAGGAGAGGAGACGCTGGCTGGGCAGCCACAGCATGAAAAATGATGGGCGTTTAAAAGGTTATCTCTCGGTCTTT
>PIJE02004752.1:0-5000 GCA_002895965.2 Coryphaenoides rupestris | reverse complement strand
AGACCACTGAGATATGAACCCAAACCATACTAGATACTAGTCTAGACCACTGAGATATGAACCCAAACCATACTAGATACTAGTCTAGACCAGAGAGATATGAACCCAAACCATACTAGATACTAGTCTAGACCACTGAGATATGAACCCAAACCATACTAGATACTAGTCTAGACCACTGAGATATGAACCCAAACCATACTAGATACTAGTCTAGACCACAGAGATATGAACCCAAACCATACTAGATACTAGTCTAGACCACTGAGATATGAACCCAAACCATACTAGATACTAGTCTAGACCACTGAGATATGAACCCAAACCATACTAGATACTAGTCTAAACCACTGAGATATGAACCCAAACCATACTAGATACTAGTCTAGACCACTGAGATATGAACCCAAACCATACTAGATACTAGTCTAGACCACAGAGATATGAACCCAAACCATACTAGATACTAGTCTAGACCACTGAGATATGAACCCAAACCATACTAGATACTAGTCTAGACCACTGAGATATGAACCCAAACCATACTAGATACTAGTCTAGACCACAGAGATATGAACCCAAACCATACTAGATACTAGTCTAGACCACTGAGATATGAACCCAAACCATACTAGATACTAGTCTAGACCACTGAGATATGAACCCAAACCATACTAGATACTAGTCTAGACCACAGAGATATGAACCCAAACCATACTAGATACTAGTCTAGACCACTGAGATATGAACCCAAACCATACTAGATACTAGTCTAGACCACTGAGATATGAACCCAAACCATACTAGATACTAGTCTAGACCAGAGAGATATGAACCCAAACCATACTAGATACTAGTCTAGACCACAGAGATATGAACCCAAACCATACTAGATACTAGTCTAGACCACTGAGATATGAACCCAAACCATACTAGATACTAGTCTAGACCAGAGAGATATGAACCCAAACCATACTAGATACTAGTCTAGACCACTGAGATATGAACCCAAACCATACTAGATACTAGTCTAGACCACTGAGATATGAACCCAAACCATACTAGATACTAGTCTAGACCACTGAGATATGAACCCAAACCATACTAGATACTAGTCTAAACCACTGAGATATGAACCCAAACCATACTAGATACTAGTCTAGACCACTGAGATATGAACCCAAACCATACTAGATACTAGTCTAGACCACTGAGATATGAACCCAAACCATACTAGATACTAGTCTAGACCACTGAGATATGAACCCAAACCATACTAGATACTAGTCTAGACCACTGAGATATGAACCCAAACCATACTAGATACTAGTCTAGACCACGAGAGATATGAACCCAAACCATACTAGATACTAGTCTAGACCACTGAGATATGAACCCAAACCATACTAGATACTAGTCTAGACCACTGAGATATGAACCCAAACCATACTAGATACTAGTCTAGACCACTGAGATATGAACCCAAACCATACTAGATACTAGTCTAGACCACTGAGATATGAACCCAAACCATACTAGATACTAGTCTAGACCACAGAGATATGAACCCAAACCATACTAGATACTAGTCTAGACCACTGAGATATGAACCCAAACCATACTAGATACTAGTCTAAACCACTGAGATATGAACCCAAACCATACTAGATACTAGTCTAGACCACTGAGATATGAACCCAAACCATACTAGATACTAGTCTAGACCACTGAGATATGAACCCAAACCATACTAGATACTAGTCTAGACCACTGAGATATGAACCCAAACCATACTAGATACTAGTCTAGACCACTGAGATATGAACCCAAACCATACTAGATACTAGTCTAGACCACTGAGATATGAACCCAAACCATACTAGATACTAGTCTAGACCACTGAGATATGAACCCAAACCATACTAGATACTAGTCTAGACCACTGAGATATGAACCCAAACCATACTAGATACTAGTCTAGACCACTGAGATATGAACCCAAACCATACTAGATACTAGTCTAGACCACTGAGATATGAACCCAAACCATACTAGATACTAGTCTAGACCACTGAGATATGAACCCAAACCATACTAGATACTAGTCTAGACCACAGAGATATGAACCCAAACCATACTAGATACTAGTCTAGACCACTGAGATATGAACCCAAACCATACTAGATACTAGTCTAGACCACTGAGATATGAACCCAAACCATACTAGATACTAGTCTAGACCACTGAGATATGAACCCAAACCATACTAGATACTAGTCTAGACCACTGAGATATGAACCCAAACCATACTAGATACTAGTCTAGACCACTGAGATATGAACCCAAACCATACTAGATACTAGTCTAGACCACTGAGATATGAACCCAAACCATACTAGATACTAGTCTAGACCACTGAGATATGAACCCAAACCATACTAGATACTAGTCTAGACCACTGAGATATGAACCCAAACCATACTAGATACTAGTCTAGACCACTGAGATATGAACCCAAACCATACTAGATACTAGTCTAGACCAGAGAGATATGAACCCAAACCATACTAGATACTAGTCTAGACCACTGAGATATGAACCCAAACCATACTAGATACTAGTCTAGACCACTGAGATATGAACCCAAACCATACTAGATACTAGTCTAAACCACTGAGATATGAACCCAAACCATACTAGATACTAGTCTAGACCACTGAGATATGAACCCAAACCATACTAGATACTAGTCTAGACCACTGAGATATGAACCCAAACCATACTAGATACTAGTCTAAACCACTGAGATATGAACCCAAACCATACTAGATACTAGTCTAGACCACAGAGATATGAACCCAAACCATACTAGATACTAGTCTAGACCACTGAGATATGAACCCAAACCATACTAGATACTAGTCTAGACCACTGAGATATGAACCCAAACCATACTAGATACTAGTCTAGACCACAGAGATATGAACCCAAACCATACTAGATACTAGTCTAGACCACTGAGATATGAACCCAAACCATACTAGATACTAGTCTAGACCACTGAGATATGAACCCAAACCATACTAGATACTAGTCTAGACCACAGAGATATGAACCCAAACCATACTAGATACTAGTCTAGACCACTGAGATATGAACCCAAACCATACTAGATACTAGTCTAGACCACTGAGATATGAACCCAAACCATACTAGATACTAGTCTAGACCACTGAGATATGAACCCAAACCATACTAGATACTAGTCTAGACCACAGAGATATGAACCCAAACCATACTAGATACTAGTCTAGACCACTGAGATATGAACCCAAACCATACTAGATACTAGTCTAGACCACTGAGATATGAACCCAAACCATACTAGATACTAGTCTAGACCACTGAGATATGAACCCAAACCATACTAGATACTAGTCTAGACCACAGAGATATGAACCCAAACCATACTAGATACTAGTCTAGACCACTGAGATATGAACCCAAACCATACTAGATACTAGTCTAGACCAGAGAGATATGAACCCAAACCATACTAGATACTAGTCTAGACCACTGAGATATGAACCCAAACCATACTAGATACTAGTCTAGACCACTGAGATATGAACCCAAACCATACTAGATACTAGTCTAGACCACTGAGATATGAACCCAAACCATACTAGATACTAGTCTAGACCACTGAGATATGAACCCAAACCATACTAGATACTAGTCTAAACCACTGAGATATGAACCCAAACCATACTAGATACTAGTCTAGACCACTGAGATATGAACCCAAACCATACTAGATACTAGTCTAGACCACTGAGATATGAACCCAAACCATACTAGATACTAGTCTAGACCACTGAGATATGAACCCAAACCATACTAGATACTAGTCTAGACCACTGAGATATGAACCCAAACCATACTAGATACTAGTCTAGACCACTGAGATATGAACCCAAACCATACTAGATACTAGTCTAGACCACTGAGATATGAACCCAAACCATACTAGATACTAGTCTAGACCAGAGAGATATGAACCCAAACCATACTAGATACTAGTCTAGACCACTGAGATATGAACCCAAACCATACTAGATACTAGTCTAGACCACAGAGATATGAACCCAAACCATACTAGATACTAGTCTAGACCAGAGAGATATGAACCCAAACCATACTAGATACTAGTCTAGACCACTGAGATATGAACCCAAACCATACTAGATACTAGTCTAGACCACTGAGATATGAACCCAAACCATACTAGATACTAGTCTAGACCAGAGAGATATGAACCCAAACCATACTAGATACTAGTCTAGACCACTGAGATATGAACCCAAACCATACTAGATACTAGTCTAGACCACAGAGATATGAACCCAAACCATACTAGATACTAGTCTAGACCACAGAGATATGAACCCAAACCATACTAGATACTAGTCTAGACCACTGAGATATGAACCCAAACCATACTAGATACTAGTCTAGACCACTGAGATATGAACCCAAACCATACTAGATACTAGTCTAGACCACTGAGATATGAACCCAAACCATACTAGATACTAGTCTAGACCAGAGAGATATGAACCCAAACCATACTAGATACTAGTCTAGACCACTGAGATATGAACCCAAACCATACTAGATACTAGTCTAGACCACTGAGATATGAACCCAAACCATACTAGATACTAGTCTAGACCACTGAGATATGAACCCAAACCATACTAGATACTAGTCTAGACCACTGAGATATGAACCCAAACCATACTAGATACTAGTCTAGACCACTGAGATATGAACCCAAACCATACTAGATACTAGTCTAGACCACTGAGATATGAACCCAAACCATACTAGATACTAGTCTAGACCACTGAGATATGAACCCAAACCATACTAGATACTAGTCTAGACCACTGAGATATGAACCCAAACCATACTAGATACTAGTCTAGACCAGAGAG
>PIJE02004751.1:9712-23244 GCA_002895965.2 Coryphaenoides rupestris | reverse complement strand
GGAATGGAAGACGCCATCATTACCTGCTTGCAGCTAATCCACTGGAGGAGGCCAGGCAGCGTTGTTGAGAGTCACATCTTCATGACTCTCAAAGCACTTTCAACACCAAATAAAGCCCTACCCTGCTTGGGGACTAGAGCTACGGAACATGCAGGTGGATGCTCCCACCTAGTGCCTTGGATTACTAACTACCTCACAGGTCAGGCCACAAAGCATGGCTGAGGCTCGCGAGAACATTTCGGACAATATAGTGGCTAGCAAAACGGGAGCACCTCAGGGGACAAGGTTCCTGTCTCCGCTTCCTCGTTCCAACTTACACCTCAGACTTTCAGATTTTACAGCTCACAGTCCTGCCACCTTTGCAGACGAGAAGTTTTCGGAATGACTCTTTATTCCATTGTGGGCTGTTATCAAGGAAAGGGGCAGGAGTCCGGTACAGGAGTTGTGGTGTTGACAGTTATCGTGGACGTGGTGTGGACTAAATCCCTGAAACTCAACATCGTCTGAGAACGAAGGAGTTGGTGGTGGATTTCAGGGAAGCACCGACTCATCCCAAACGGTCAGCGATCAGGTAGAACAACAGTAGGAGGGCGGGTTCGCTGGCTCATAATGGGAAAACGGGACGAGAGTGGACATTGTCGAGGAATATAAGTACCTTTGGGTGTTCCACATAAGACAATAAATGGATGGAGACTAAAAACAGAGGCCCTGTTAAAGAAACGTCAGGTCGCCTGTATTTCCTACGGAGATTTACAGATCTTTCAACATCTTGCAGGACCATCTGCAGATTGTTCTGGGCACTCTTGTGTGGCCAGACGTCATCTTCTACGCTGTTGTCGTGCTGGGGCGAGGGTGAAGGCAAGCCGCGCTAACGAACTCAATAGTATCAGGAAGGCGGGTTTGTCCTGGGAGTGGATTGGCGTCTTTTGTGGAGGTCTCTTAAATCTTGCCTACATATTTGTATACTTTTGACTGTAAAATTTTGTATCTGTTAGTTTATTATATTTATTCCTGTTGATTCCATTTGTTATTGTTACTGGTATCGCTATGCACCTGGCAGAGAATGTTCCATCGGAATTAATTAAAGTCTATCTTAGCTTATCTCCTTATTACCAACACAAACACACAACACACGTTGTGTGTTAATGATTTCTGTTGATTCCCTCCCTGAGGGTGATTACATATGCATGTTTAAACTTGATCTTGACCGTGTGTGCGTGTGTCTGGTGTGTCTTGTGTGTGTGATAGTATGTGTGTGTGTAGTGTGTGTGTTGTGTGTGGTGTGTGTGTGTGCTAAATTAACAGAGAGACGAGAGATAAGGGGCAGCAGGCGGAGGAGATGCTTTTTACATGTCTGAATGGGTAATTAGCCTTGTAGGTGTCTGTACCCGCTATCCTCCGGGGGCGGGAGACGAGGAGGAGGGGCGACCAAGAACCAGACTAAAGACGCGAAGAGGGAGGCAACGAAACTGCATTCATAATGACGATGCAAAACCTGCAGCTGTGCTTAATTAGAATTGCGAAAATTTTTGTTTATCGTTTTGCAGGAAGAAGAAAAAAACTCCACACACACAAAGACCAAACCATTTTAAACAATCAGACACTTAATTTAGTAATTGAGGCAGGGAATATGTTTAATGTTGGACAAGATGAATTCTCGTACGCGGCTTTGAAACTATAGCCGAAACTTGGAAATGTCCTCATTCTACCTGATAGGTATCCTTCAAGCAAATGCCAAACATCAGTTTTCTTGATTAAAATGAATATTGATTATATATCATAGATAGGAACATGAAACAATGAACTTTATCAGGCCGTGACATTTGCTTTCGGCTTCAACTCTGAAGACATTTTAGAACATTTACTTACAGAATTGTATCCCCTCTCACTAATTCTATGAATACGGGGCTGGTAGGCGAACTGCAGAGGGTCCAGTGATGGTTCGACTAGTGCACAGATGTGCTTCAGGACTAGCCTCTCCAGCGACTTCATCACATGTGAGGTCAAGGCCACCGGTCTGTAGTCACTGTGGCTGCTTGCGTGTCTTTCTTGGGGACAGGAACCAGGCATGATGTTTTCCACAGGACAGGGACGATCATCGTGCTCAGGCTCAGGTTGAAGATGTACTGGAAGACGCCACAAACGGCTGAGTCACACACACCTTGAACACTCTGGGGCTGAGGCCGTCCGGCCCCGCGGCCTTGCCTGGGCGTAGTCTGCTGAGTTCACATCTCACCTCCTCCGCCGTGATGGTGGTTGACACTGGAAGAGGAGAGGAAAGGGGGGAGAAGGGAGGAAGAGGAGAGGGGGGAGCAGCAAGCAGGGAGAAGGAGAGGGGAGGGAGAGGGGGAGGGGAGGGAGAGGGGAGGAGGGGGAGAGGGAGAGCATCAAAGAGAGTGGGGGGAGGGTGGATGAGGAGCACATCGTCAAAAAGCCTGTTGAAGAACAGGTTTAACTATTGTCACCCCAGGTTTTCCCTCCCTCTCCCGGAGGTCTTTGGCTCCATGGGCCATGATTGTTCTCATCACTCACAATCCTCGCTCTCAAGCTTTCCTTCTGTAGCTCTCCTTGCCCTCCTGTGATCTTTTCCCTCATTCTCTGCACTTCATCATCTCCTCCTTGTCTCACTCCTGAGGCCGCTTTTCTTCCTGTTCAGTGATGCCTTGATGTCTTTCGTCACCCCAGGGTTTGTTGTTGGGGAAGCAGTGCACAGTCTTGGTCGGGATCAACAGTCTGTGCAGAAATGTACATCGTCCGTTATGCAGCCTGTGAGTCCGTCTATGTCCTGCCCATGTCCATCACAGAGAACATCCAAGTCTGTCAGCACAAAATCAGCCCTGGAGAGTCTCCTCTGCATCCTGAGACCACCTCCGTACAGTTCTGGTGACCACTGGTTGCCTCTGGACCGCAGGTTTATAGAGAGGCCTCAGGTAGACCAGGTTGTGATCTGATCTGCCCAGAGGGGGGAGAGCTGTGGAGCTGTATGCCTCTTTAACATTGGCATACAGCAGGTCCAGTGTTTTATTTTCCCCAGCAGTCCACAAACTGTTTGAATGTGGGCAGGGTTGATGTCAGAGTGACGTGGTTAAAATCACCCGATATTGATATGAACGCGCTTGGGTGCAGAGTCTGTAGACACGCGGTCACAGAGTTGATGACGTCAGCAGCCCGCGACGCATTAGCCGCGGGAGGAATGTAAACAACAATAACAATGGCCTGGGTAAGCTCTCTGGGCAGGTAGTATGGACGGAGACTCACTGCCAGCAGTTGGATGTCCGGGCTGCACACACGTTCCTTCACTGTATGTGTCCAGGGTCGCACCATCGGTTGTTCACGTACACAGCGACTCCCCCGCCTTTCTTCTTGCCGCTCTCGTTGCAACTCCTGTCCACCCGCACCAGCTGAAAGCCGGCTAAGTCCACTACAGTGTCCGGAACATTGTCATGCAGCCATGTCTCCGTGAAGCACATAACAGAGCCCTCCCGAAACACACTCTCGCTCCTTGTGAGTGATGTTAACTCGTCCATCTTGTTCACCAGAGATCGTACGTTCCCCATGACGACGGACGGGAGATACGGTCGATATCTTCTCTTCTTTAGCCGTCTTCTCCTCCCGGCCCTGCAGCCCCGGTATCTCCCCCTCAGCTCCCTGGGGATGTCGGGTCTCCCGCCCCACCACACAGTCAGAGGTTCAGCAGCTGATCTCTGGTGTACACAATGGAGCCCCGTGGCGCGTCCGCATCCGCCATGCCGGGCGTCGGGCACAGTAAATGTACTATAAAAATAGCGACTAAGAACAGAGAAAGGGCTCGCTGAGCCATCTTGTTCGGCTGTACAATTAACTTATCTTACTAATTAAATAACAAGAATTCTAAAACAAGTAGATAAAGATAGAAAAAAAAGTTTAAAAAGTACAAGATCGCTAGGAGCAACTCTGGCAGGCAGCCACCCGGGACGGTGCCGGAAGTGAATGTGAATGTAATGAAGTATGTGTGTGTGTGTGTGTGTGTTTGTGTGTCTGTGTGTGTGTGTGTGTTTGTGTGTGTATGTGTGTTTGTGTGTGTGTGTTTATGTTTGAGCATGTGTTTGTGCACAATGTGAGGCAATAATGCCTCTCCTCTCCTGTATGGAAATGGACTAAAGGAGAGACAGAGAGACAGAGAGAAGAGAGAGAGAGAGAGAGAGAGAGAGAGAGAGAGAGAGAGAGAGGAGAGAGAGAGAGAGAGATCATTATTATCAATTAAATCTTAAAAGATCTACCGGTAAATGTTTGAAATATACATTTAATATAAATATATTTATAAATATATAAATATAAATATAATATATTTGCCAGCATGATGACGTGAAGTCTATAGTTGATTGTCCATTGTTCATTGGGTCTGAAGGGATGTGATGTTAAAGCGTAGGATTTAAACACTGACATGACAATTCATTCAGAACCTGTGTGTGGATGCCACATGTTTGTGTGTGCGTGTGTGCGTGTGTACGTGTGTGTGTGTGTGTGTGTGTGTGTGTGTGTGTGTGTGTGACCGATCTCTTATTCTCCCCCACAGATAGTTCACACTGTGCAGGTTCTCAACACATCTCCTCTATATGTCCTTTGAGCACGCGCACGTCACACATAACACACACTCACCACAACACACACACACACACACATATATATCTATATATATATATATAGACATTATACATCCTGTATATATACACTGTATTTATATATATATATAACACACACATATACTGTGTATGTGCATGTTTATATATATATATACTGTATATACCGTATATATATTAAACACACACACACACAGACACACACACACACACACACACACACACACACACACACACACCACATACACAGTGAGTGACGGAGCGGAACGTGACACTTGTCAGGATGAGGTTGAAGGAACTGTGAAACCTCCTAAAAGCAACAAAAGTGTGAAACTGTCTCCTCTTCCCGACAATGAAGGGTGTCGATTAAACTGGAGTTCCTCGAAGAAAAAACAGAAGATGGGATATGTGAAGGGATATGGGAAAGCAGAGCGGCTATGTGGTACATGTGTTGAGCGTAAATGCAGCGTTATTGAACAGGTGAGTGTTCCCTGGGAGTTGCTTCTTTCTGTCATTTGTGATTTCCAGAAAAATCAAGAACAAATATCACCTGCTGATGTACATAGCATTTGTACAACTACATAGAACTATGGTTCTAGACACTATATGTTTTGATTTGTTTTGATTGATTAGGACAATATTTTTGGCCCCACCTGGGATTTTCTGCAGCAGTAATATCAGTCCAGTTTCCCCCCAACCTGTTAAAAAACACCGGGAGAGTGTCAAGTCAAATAGAGATGATGGATGGTAAGGGAAACAGTCACAAAATAAGTACAGAAGACACACACACACACACACACACACACACACAGACACACACACACACACACACACAGCGTTGAATACCGGGGCAGAGTCAAGTGTTCTGTTGACGTTCTCTTGTGAATATTAATGAGCCACCCCCCTCCCCTCTCCATCAAAGCACTGCTTATTTACACACACACACACACACACACACACACACTTGTTTTCTGTATTCTAAATGGCAGGAGTAAGAGGTGGTGCAGACAGAGAGATGTTATTTTACCAGGAATATGTCACGGTGTAGCCACCATGCTGTGTTGGCAGAAGCTTCAGGTTTGCCAACCGAGGCCTGATCCTCACAACTGCCAGAGTTTACGTACGTTCGGACGCAGGAGAAGAATCAATTCACTAAGAGGTGGGACACACATTCGTTCGGTGGTCCCAGAGAAATACTCACTTTGCTGTAATCAGGCCAGATAAATGATTGTGATTATGCAGACTTCCATGGTACGAAGGTCGAATTATCCCCATCTTAACACACACACATCTTTAACGAAGTTATGACGACCAAGGGTGGGTGGGAGGGTGTGGATGATGGCTAATTGCGCTTTTTTATTGTGCCCACCAAGTCCAACCATGTGCTCATGATTTTGAATTAATTACCAGTGAGATATTTATCCAATTACTCGCGCATGATGAGCCTTTAATGAGGCATCAAGCGGGGCAGGGAGGTCAGGCAAGAGGCCAGGCGGATACGAGGGAAGACAAGATCTGTGGTTCTCTGGAATTGTGGGGTGAGGAGGGGGGGGGGGGGGTGGGGGGGGATGCAAGGTACAGAACTGACTTAGCCGGGAAATGTGACAGCAGAAGGAGAATGAGCAGAGTGGGCGGAGTCAAGTGTGTTCTACATTACCACCAGGTGCATAAGGAGAGACCAGACGAGAGATGTGTGTGTTTGTGCGTGTGTGTGTGTGTGTGTGTGTGTGCGTGTGTGTGTGTGTGTTGTGTGTGTGTGACGAGTGAGCGAGAGTGCAGACGGATGTGTAAATCGACGGATGAAACAGAGCACTCTGCCTAGATTTGCAGTCAATTAGGGTGGATTTATCAGGACTTGGTCTCTCTGTGTGTTCTGATTGGAGCAGAGATGCGGGTAAGCCCACACCTCACCTGCACCTTAAAGGCTTCGGCGTACTCGCTCTTTCTTTCTTTATTTCTCTTTCTGTCTTTCTTTCTTTCACATGTTGTCAATTGAGTTAAGAAGGTTATTGCTGAGGAGAGAAACAAAAATGAAAGAAGTGCTTATGTGCAGTTAAGTGCAAGGCTAGGCCAATAAATATCAGAAATTGTAAAATCGCGAAATTAAACACTAAGCTCGCCGAATGCCCCTTGCTACTTCTAGACAGCATTCTACCGTCTCCCTGTAGAACCAGGGACGCAATGTTTTATAGAAAATATATCTCACCATTTTCTACAGAAGTCAGTCCATATGAGTATGATTCGGGTTGAGGAGGTAAAGCTGCCGTTGGATCTGATCATCTCCGGGTCCATCCGGGAGCAGCGGTTCTTCTCGTGTAACGGCCGTGACGTGATGGAAGGGCTGCAGTCATCTAATGATGCGCTAATGATTGTTTCCTAATGATCCCTTTAAGCATTTATTGCCATGAGTTATAGACCCCCTCTCCCCCACTACGCTGTGCCCCAGAGACACACCAGAACAATGGAACCTCTTCCATTCAATGGAAGAAAACGATGGTCTAACAGATTTCATGGCCCAGTTAAACCGCTATCTAGTTTCTCTGACATTAATGCCGTTTTCACCATCAATTACTACAACTAGTCACGCTTTGTTACCTTCTAGTCTCACAGAGCCTGGGACAGTGCTTTGAAGATCTGTGTCAAGCAGGGCCGGACTGGCCTGTTAAATGACCTGCAGGTCCCTGATAAAAATATAGAAGCGGGCCAGGCCAGTGTACTCGGATGACGCAAGCTGCAAGCATAACACCGTTAGCGTAATCCTTAGAGTGGATGGGAATTATTGATGCTGTCACAGTGTACAGGTGGTGGACCCAAACGCAAGACCCAGACTCGGAGTTATGCAGCACAGTGTTTATTTACAATACAAACGGAGAGGAACCGGGAGTGAAGCCAGCGGGACGGGTGGCGAGCGCGGCAGGCAGATGCAGGAACCGGCAGGCAGGGATAGGCGGGCAGACAGGTAGGCAGGTAGAGATGAGCTGGCTGGAGACGGACGAAATCCATACGGGGAGAATCTACAGGTAGAATTAACGACAATGATCCGACGAATAGTGAGTGGAAAGCCGGGGTTCTTATACTGTGATTAATTGTAAATCGATGGCAGCTGTGAGCGCAGCGCAGGTGCCGCTAATGACGCTGGGGCGGCACCGGAGTCCGGAGCCACGCCCACCAACACAGTGAGCCCGGAGACAGTACCCCCCCCTCAACGGGAGCCTCCAGGCGACCCACTATAACCGGGCTGGCACCGTCAGGCGGACGACCTGGAGGCAGGGCAGAGGCCGAGCAGGGACCCTCAGGTGGACGACCTGGAGGCAGGGTGGAAGATACCGGTGACGTCGGAGCGGGGACACAGGTGATGTCGGAGCGGGGACCGGGGCTGGCATAGCAGCAGGAACTGGAGGCTGCTGCGGTCCAACTGGGACCGGGACCAGGGATGGCTGCGACCTAGCAGCAGGAACCGGAGGCCGCTGCGGTCCAGCCAGGAGCGGGACCGCGGATGGCTGCGACCCAGCAGCGGGAAACAGGGGCTGCTGCGGTCCAGCCGGGACCGGGACCAGGGATGGCTGTGACCTAGCAGCAGGAACCGGAGGCTGCTGCGGTCCAGCCGGGACCGGGACCAGGGATGGCCGCGACCTAGCAGCAGGAGCCGGAGGCTGCTGCGGTCCAGCCAGGACCGGGACCAGGGATGGCTGCGACCTAGCAGCGGGAAGCAGGGGCTGCTGCGGTCCAACCGGGACCCGGGATGGCTGCGACCCAGCAGCGGGAAACAGGGGCTGCTGCAGTCCAACCTGGACCCGGGATGGCTGCGACCCAGCAGTGGGAAACAGGGGCTGCTGCGGTCCAGCCTGCAAGCCTGCTGGACACTACGAGGCCCCCCCAGGGCCAGGCGGGTTCCCAGGTATCTCGGCGACTGCTGAGTCTTGTACATCGGCAGCGGCTCGCACCGGCTGGCAAGATACTGCCATAAGCTGATGAACACCGAGCCTGAGTCTGCTGAGTCCATGCTTGGTCGGATCATTCTGTCACGGTGTACAGGTGGTGGACCCAAACACAAGACCCAGGCTCAGAGTTATGCAGCACAGTGTTTATTTACAATACAAACGGAGAGGAACCGGGAGTGAAGCCAGCGGGACGGGTGGCAAGCGCGGCAGGCAGATGCAGGAACCGGCAGGAAGGGATAGGCGGGCAGACAGGTAGGCAGGGAGATGAGCTGGCTGGAGACGGACGAAATCCATACGGGGAGAATCTACAGGTAGAATTAACGACAATGATCCGACGAAGAGTGGGTGGAAAGCCGGGGTTCTTATACTGTGATTAATTGTAAATCGATGGCAGGTGTGAGCGCAGCGCAGGTGCCGCTAATGACGCTGGGGAGGCACCGGAGTCTGGAGCCACACCCACCAACACAGTGAGCCCGGAGACACGACAGATGCGTCTTTTACCATAAGCATTTCAATAAACTGTGTGTGTGTGTGTGTGTCAATACATGTTTAATTATAGCAGTTGTGAAATATTCTGCTTCTACTCAATATTAATAAGTGACAATGACTAATATTTTGAACATTACATGTCATAATTACATAATCCCCCCGGGACTGGGGTGTCCCGACTGGGGCTATACTTCCTGGGCTGAATGATCATGTTCCCAGCTCGGCCCCGGTGTCAAGGTACCTGCCTCCTTGTCCTGGAAGACGTCTTTTGATTGACATGCAAGCACGTCAGGGAACACTACTTCTGCAAAAGCAGACCTGTGGTGTGGAACAAACGTGACAAAAAGACCCCCCAAAAAACCTCACACCTGTGCTACTTATACATTTCCGTGCGTGCTGAGGAGAGCCAACGAGATCTTCTAGCTACCTTCCTTTCTTGGAGACGCTGCACGGCTTAACTTAGCACTATGATAAACATGTAGAGGTAGACATCGGGGAACCGCTTTGCTCACCCAACATATACAAATGTATTAACAATTGCATTTTGGTCCATGAGATCTACGTACACAATTGTTTGTTTTGATGACAATTGCGTACGTGCCGCACAATAGAC
Organism: Coryphaenoides rupestris; assembly: GCA_002895965.2. Taxonomy (NCBI): domain Eukaryota; kingdom Metazoa; phylum Chordata; class Actinopteri; order Gadiformes; family Macrouridae; genus Coryphaenoides; species Coryphaenoides rupestris. The sequence continues at coordinate 13,582 of PIJE02004751.1, read as the reverse complement.
ATGATGTTTTATTTTAAAACATATGGGAAGTGTGTCTAAAAGGTGAGACTGGATGGTGCTGAAAACAGGATATATTGGTTAGCCAGACGAACAGTGAGAATCTTGACACTTGCCGGCTCACACCCGCAGAGTCACAATCACACACATAGACGTGCAGAAACAGGTACCGCGCACAGCATGAATGCTCATAAGCAAGAAACGCACACATAGAAATCCACCCACCCATGGTGTGATCATTTTAACATATTTCGATCATTTTACACTTATCGTTTCAGGACCTGATGTTGAAGTGTAAAAATAAGCCCTGGCACTACAGTTAGCGTTCCGCTACCGCTATAAGCCCTGGAAGCACGGCGCTAGCCTGGGTTCTTGGCAGGTCTCCCCCCCCCAGGTAGTGGAGCTAGCCTGGGTTCTTGGCAGGTCTCCCCCCCCCAGGTAGTGGAGCTAGCCTGGGTTCTTGGCAGGTCTCCCCCCCCCAGGTAGTGGAGCTAGCCTGGGTTCTGGGCAGGTTTCCCCCCCCCACCTGCCATGTAGTGGAGCTAGCCTGGGTTCTGCGTGCTGAACCCCCCACCAGGCAGGTTCAGAGCTAAATATGTCAGGTGGTGCGATATTTGCATCTCAAAATGAAAATTCTGAATTCCCATGGATTCAGAATCAAGATCTACTGAATGAATCCAAAATGCTCAGCTTTGTGAGACAGATCCCCGGCTCGCAAATTGTCATTCTCAAACTTTAACGAAGAGCAACGTGTTAAATAAACTACAATAACATGTGAAGCCCTCACAGGGGAAGGCAGAGGCACCATGGTACACTGTGAAACACATAGTAATACACACAATGCCCGCAAGGCCAAGGTGTTTGGAGGGTGTGTGCTAATTGCTTTGCTGAGCATGCTAATTGCTGCTCTCATCGACTTCTCCAAATGTCAGTACTTCCCCTTAACGCGCTGTGATTCAGTCCAATCACACACACGCACGCACGCGCACACGCACACGCGCACGCACACACACACACACACACACACACACACACACACATGCACACACACCGCAAACTGAGATGGAACAGCTAGATAGAGAGATGGGAGTTTAGATGTGATGAATTAGGATTGAATAGCTGGGTCAGTAAACGGTAGATTGTATGCATTGTGGTCCGTTATTCTGCATCCATGTAGGATATTATGCATTCTCACAAGTGAGAAAAGAACAAGGGAGAGGCATACAAGATCTAAACAAGATCAACAAGATAGATGGCATAGGCCAAACACACACACACACACACACACACACCTGATGTCTGAAGGTAGTGTAATTCCTATAATGCTACTGCGATATCTGACATCACGCAAAACTGCCTCTCCATTAAGAAAAAAATAACTATATTAAAATAGAACAGAATCATGTGCTGTTCAATCATGGCGGATTGTTCTGAAATCTTTGACAGACAATCCCGTCACCTTGGATGGACGTAGCTCGACCGACATCAGCAGAAAGTGTTTTCTATTCACATCCCATCGCATCCCAATGCTGAGGGTCCTGATGAGAGATCATCGTGGGTGGGCCTCAGAGCATTTGGTCACCACCGGGATTAGCATGTAACTACATTCCCTCACCGAGACAGGTCACCAGCAGAAGGTGTCTCTCTCTCTCTATCTCTCTCTTTCTCTCTCTCTCTCTGAATGGGAATGACAAAGCTCTTCGAAAAAAATAAACTGCTGAATGGTATTTTAGCGACAAACCTCTGAAGTCATCCCGATTTTCAGAATGACATTACAGCCGTACTACACACACACACACACACACACACACACACACACACACACTCTGCCCAGTAGGCATCACTATTTGGAGACAGAAAGAGAGAGAGTGAGACATCCTTTGATACAATATAGGTGTTACCACCTGCAGTATATTGGCCACCAACACAGAATGCAAATGCCGTGCGGGACTCAATAAATAGCAATGGGTTCACGAAGGCTGTAATCTGATATTGAAACGATACAAAACCGGAGGGTACCTTGAAAAATGCAGCCTCAGACAGGGTGATAGAGTGACCTAAGAGAGTTATAACCTCGCTCACTCTTTTTCTGTCTCTCTCTCTCTCCCTCGCTCTCTTAGCTGACCTAAGAGAGTTATAACCTGGCTCACCCTTTCTCTCTCTCTCTCTCTCTCTCTCTTAGTTGACCTAAGAGAATTATAACCTCGCTCACTCTTGCTCTGTCTCTCTCTCCCTCTCTGTCTTACAGCGAATTCGCAACACACGCAACTCGCCGATGAAGTCGCAGACAGAACCCAAAATCGTTAGGCAAAACGCAGCACGGTCCCGTGAGCGATGGTTGGGCAGTGGGAACTGCTTACGAGACCATCGAGAGACTCGCAGATCCGTCGCAGTATAGCGTGTCAAATATCTGGACCCGTCGGGGACTCGGGACTCTGAGAGACATTTGAGAGTGGCAAGAGGTTTCAGAAGATGATTTTTAACAGATGTATTACATTAGCCACCAATACAATGAACTGAGGCGCCACTATGATGATATAGCGTAGAATAGTTGTGCAACACCGCCGTGGCGTCGTCTCTCATGACTCTCAACAGGTTACGTTACGTCTAAAGCGAGAATGTGGCCTTGTTTGCTGTGTAGTAATTGGTTAATTTTCTTTTTTGGATAAATTTAAGCCATGACGGCATAATCGACAAGCAATGGTCAGCCATGTCACTCACATTGTGGTTCTTCCCCCAGGAACATGATTGGTTGAAACTAATTTGAAACAAAAGAAATGAAATGCCCCATTCACACAGATCTGAGCACGCCTGCCATCAGACTTCAGATGTTAATCTAAAGTATGAAAGTAGATATAAAGTATGGATTTGTGAGACGATATTCGATGTGAAGCATTGAACAGAGAATGTACACTGCCAAGTGGAATCCAGATGACCAGCTACCACAACAGAAACTCTTCTTCTTTGTCCATTGGGGTAAAAAGGTAACAGCTCAATACCTCTGTGTGTGTCCCCGTCTCCATCTGTCCATCTAGCCCCTGTGCGCATGCCTTTGTGACCCTGTACATCCCAACTGGCCAATCAGATCCTGTGAATAAAATCAAAGCCAGCTCAGTTGGCAAGAGGAGCACGGGGGAGTTCAAGGTCTTTTCACAAATATGTTGTACGAGAATAAGATTCTGACCGGTGAAATCTAGTTGCTGCACTTTGTTTGCAGTGTATGTGTACATGTGCATAGTGTGTGGTTAGATATTTGCCATATATGTCGCTCATTATTGAATATAATGCGATGAATGAAAGTGTGACGTTCTGTTGGGCTTTAGCATTGCTGATCCATCTCCAGGTAATTGTGTCCCTAACGTCTGAAGATACGGTCTGTCTATCTGTGTCTGTCTGTCTGTGTCTGTCTGTCTGTCTGTCTGTCTGTCTGTCTGTCTGTCTGTCTGTGTGCATGTGTGCCCACCCATTCAAGGTGTCACCGTGACTGTCGCTGTGAAGTGCAGCAGAGTTGCTGTAGAGGAAGCTCTCTGCATGTCCATCTTTCCTTTGATTTTGTCTGATCGACTTCACACTTGGCAGGTTTAGTGCTGAGGGCCCAAGGAAGTGCAGTGTCGAATGTGAGCTCTTGAACTCTACGGGACCCATTTATTAGTCGTGTGTTACTATCCTCAGAAGTAAACACTGTGTAAAGCAGGGGTGCCCAATACGTCGATCGCAATCGACCGGTCGATCGCAAAGGAAGTCCGGGTAGATCGCATGCCATTAAAAAAAAATCCTCCCTATGACGTTTGCCACTTGATTGACGTCCAGGGCAGACATTCTGAGATCTCGTCTTTTCTAACACACGGATCACCGCGCATGTGCAGTCAACCG
>PIJE02004750.1:9795-23253 GCA_002895965.2 Coryphaenoides rupestris | reverse complement strand
CTGTGTAAATCAGAATCTAAGTGCTAAAAGAGAGATGTTTGTTGTTCTTGTTGTTGTCCGCTACTACCACCATGTATTGATATACAAATGTACCTATGGCCAAGCATCGTGGTCGTACAACTGCGCACCTTAACAGTTGACGGAGAGAGAGAGAGAGAGAGAGAGAGAGAGAGAGAGAGAGCGAGAGAGAGAGAGACGAGAGAGAGAGTGGATGTCTCTCTCTCTCTCCATGTCATACCATCCTACAGGTTATTTATATTCCTCTGTGCTCTGTGCTCGCTCCTCTGGATGTACCGGAAGGCTACGTGGCTAGCGTGATGTGGACGGGCAGAAAACCATCTCCCTCATTGTCCGGCTTGTAGGAATTCTCCTTACCCCTTAAGTGTCGATCTCATTATATCATATTATGTGTCTCTGTGTGTAATAATATGATAATGAGATTCAAAAAATGTAAAACAATTGTTCACACAAAAAATTGATTGTCCGTTTTTCTCAATACTGCCAACTTGTTTTGCTGACTGAATATCTGTGTATTTTTTATATTTTTCTTAGGCTTAGATTCACTGTATTTTATTTTATTTTTATTATTCTATTGTTTATTTCTATTCATTATTGTATTGCTATGCAACCTCTGGCACAAGAATTCCCTTCAGGATTAATAAAGTTTTATCTTATCTTAACTTATCTTATACGTTAGTTTGTTGAGGTCACATTTGAGCACTTGATTAGTTATGTTGGTTGGTTGGTTGGTAAGTGAGTTGGTTATTTGGTTAGCTAGTTAGTTTGCTAGTTGGTTCGTTAGTTTGTGAAACAATAACGGAATAACTCCTAATACTCAAACATAGAACCTTTGCTGCAAGCATCCAATACAATGTAATACAAAGAAATTACTCTGTTATGAGACAATTCAAAATCCATCCATTTGTGACATCACATCGGCTAGAATGAACCGAATGGTGGACCAGTTGGCTAGGGTGGATCAAACATGACCACATGTGATGTCACAAAAGGATATATTTGTCTTATGATGGGAAATATACAGGATAGGATACCCATAGTTGACCTAAGACACATTTCATGTGCTTATCTAAATATTCATAATAAAAAAAGTTCAACAAACGTGTTAATCTTATATAAAAATAAATAAATAAATAAATAGGAGGAAGATTATTAATGCTGGATCGGACATGATCGACCCCACAAATGGAACATGAATCTAACACTGACACTGACTCCATCTCTCTGGAGTCTGTCATTACAATGTGGGATGACTAGCTGTCCCTCTCTCCCCATCTCTCGCTCTGCTCTCTGCCTGCCTGCCTGCCTGCTGCCCTGCCTCCCTGCCTCTGCCTGCCTCCTGCCTGCCTGCCTGCCTGCCTGCCTGCCTGCCTGCCTGCCTGCCTGCTGCCTGCCTGCCTGCCTGCCTGCCTGCCTGCCTGCCTGCTTGCCTGCCTGCCTGCCTGCCTGCCTGTCTGCCTGCCTGCCTGCCTGTCTGCCTCGCCTGCCTGCCTGCCTGCCTGCCTGCCTGCCTGCCTGCCTGCCTGCCTGCCTTCCTGCCTGCCTGCCTGCTTGCCTGCCTGCCTGCCCTGCCTGCCTGCCGCCTGCACTGCCTGCTGCCTGCCTGCCTGCACTGCACTGCCTGCCTGCCTGCACTGCTTGCCTGCCTGCCTGCCTGCCTGCACTACCTGCACTGCTGCAGACGGGAGCAGCGGAGCAGAGGATATATCTCAATTAGAACACAGGGGAGCGCAAGGCACCGGTCAACGCTTTTATTCCGTCTATTTCTTTCTTCTTCTACTACTACTGCTGTTGCTGCTGCTGCTGCTAAACCCCCCCCTCCTCCTCCACACACCACCACCACCACCACCCCCACCCCCCCCCTCCGCAGCGCCCCTTAAAGTGGAAGGCGCCGGGCAGCGGGCGTGAGACGCGGCTCTGACTCGCCCCGTCAACTGCCCGAGGGACCTTTATGCAAAGCGCCTCGGAGAGAGGAGCACGTCGGGATTTGTTTATCTGTCTCGAAGCCCCCCCCCCCCCCCCCCCCCCCCCCCCCCCCCCGTCCCCTGTTCATTAAGGCACCACACACACACACACACACACACCATTCCTTTTCCTTCGTACGTTTCTACTTGCGCTCATCTGGTCCTCACTACACTGCTCATCCTTTATTATTGTTATTTAATATTTATATTATTTCTTCTTCTTCTTCTCATTATTATTATTCCATAGCAGACATGTTGAGGTTGTGAGTGTCTAAGATACTACTGACTACTACTACTACTACTACTACTACTACTACTACTACTACTACTACTACTACTACTAGCACTACTACTTTACCAACAACAGTGTGCGTGTGTGAGGCTTCAGCCAGGCTGACTAGCAGCTGTCAGCTCATTGTTGTGATGCTTCATGTGGGGCTGTTGTCCACTGAGCTGCAGCCTACTAACAGTCAGCTGGAGATCGGTCGCAGGGGGGAGAGGGGGAGAGGGGGAGACTAGGATGGGACGAACCCTCAATTTTGGGAGAAAAAAGGAAATCGGATTATTTTATTATAGTATAAAATGAGTCATAGTTTAAGTAGGGTGACATGTTACATGCATTTATTCCACAATAGTTTAATTAAATTTTTGTTTAGCACAATCCGAGTGTACCTAAAGCCTTTAGTATAATCATCATAGTAGGGTTGCTTCGCTCGTCATAATGCGTTGAGCCCTACGATTAGGACAGTACAACATAAGAGCTATAGCTACAGTGTTAGCGTTAGCTCAAAAGTGAAATAACCAAAGAGCACAATCATGCACACATTCTGAAACAATGTGGAGGCCACTTTCACTGAGCTTTGTGATCTTGTTGGTTTGGTAATGCAGAAAAACAAGAGCAAAATATGTATCCTGAGTGAAAAGTTACGAATTTAAGTTCAATTAATTTCAGGGAATTAATTAGTAAACTCTGAGAATTTAGAGTTTGCCTTCAAGTTTTAGTTGAATTTACAGTTATATAACATTGTAAATAACTCAAGTTTGACCAACTAAAGTATTAACTTTTAATTCTTGCAAAGTATTTTATCTTTGTCAAATGTAGTTCAGTATGCCTCGTTTGTAGTGTTAAACGAGCATAACCATCACCTTTGAATGGTATTTGCCTTATTAGGTTCAACTTCAGCAGATGGGGAGGAAATGTTTGAACCAACATGCTGAAACAAGCTCATTACATGCTGGTGTGTGTTTGGTGTGTATGTGTGTGTGTGTGTGCGTGTGTGTGTGTGTGTGTGTGTGTGTGTGTGTGTGTGAACTGAAGGGCAACCTCACCTGAGATAAAAGTCAGTCTCATCAAATTATGTGAACTTCTTCAATGACACATTTTTTTCGGAGGTTTTCCCCCCACAAGAATACAAAGAAGTTTTAGTATTTTAAGAATTTGGCCTTTCGTTCATTGATGTGTCTAGCCCTGTACACAGACCATTGTATACATTTTCTTTGAGAGAAATGTCTGTCGATAGTTCAGTGCAACTCCATTCCATAGACATTTTGTAAAATATTTTGTTTTACTATGACTCACGGTCTTGGTTGTCATGCATTACATAGCTTTTTTTGGAGTCACAGTTAGGTTGCTAAATAGTAGATAACAGAAACTATGGGCAATGCGTCAGAACTTAACATTGTGGTGGGATCAGTGTTGCAAAAGAGTTAAATAGTGAATTAAACTATTCTTCTACACTCCTGATTGCTCTTCTGTTGTACAAACACAGACAATATGAAATGCTGTGGAGTAGATGTATGCATATCTTAACTATTTACCGGGGAGTATATATTTATATAGGCTATATCATCTTATTCTGGCTAGCATCATATCTTAGCTATCTCACTGTTTACCAGCAAGGGGTTAACCTCGTAATTATGAACGCTTGAAACTTGTTCTATTCAAATCCTACTGTACGGCCAGCGATATATTGTTGTTTGTTTCACTCTTTAGGTACATTTGTATATCAATACATGGTGGTAGTAGCGGACAACAACAAGAACAACAAACATCTCTCTTTTAGCACTTAGATTCTGATTTACACAGACATGGGAAAGGAAAGAATTGAAAGTGGGTTTAAAGTTTTCATAAAATACAATAAAGAGTATTTCAAGTGACATCATCAGGTCCCTAACTTATAATAAGATAAGATAAGATAGAACTTTATTAATCCCGAAGGAAATTCTTGTGCCAGGTTGCATAGCAATACAGTACAATAAAACAATAGTGCAACAATAGTGAAATCGACAGAATAATAAAAACTAAACTAACAGATTTACAAATATACAATGTACAAAAATAAAAATATATAGGCAAGATAAGATATTCAGATGGCGAAAATGATTTGGCATAATTGAAGTGAAGAATATTGCAAAAAATGTTGAAAGGTAATGTAGGAGAGGTATTGGACATGACATTAAGAATATTGCACATGATGATGCAAGGAGATGAGAGGTAGTATTACAGATAATATTTATAGATAATGATAATATTATATGACAATAATAAGAATAATATAGCACATGATAGAGAGTATTGCACATGATGTTGGGCAGTAATAATAATATTGCACGTAACACTGAGGAAAAATGCACATGATGTTGAATGGTAATATTGCACATGATATTGCTCAGTGTTCATTGTCTTGTATTTCAACTGTCCCTCCCACAGAGGGGGGAGGAGTTACAGAGTTTGATGGCCACAGGCAGAAAGGACCTCCTGTGGTGCACCTCGGTAATCTCAGTCTGCGGCTGAAGGTGCTCTGGTATGACTCCAGTGTGGCGTGCAGGGGATGGGAGGTGTTGTCCATTATACTGAGTAGTTTACTCAGCATCCTCCTCTCCGAGACCTCCACCAAAGACTCCAATTCCACTCCCAGGACAGAAGCCGCTTTCCTGATGAGCTTATTGAGTCTGTTAGCGTCGGCTGCCTTCACCCTGCTGCCCCAGCACACAACAGCATAGAAGATGACAGACGCTGGCCACCACAGAGTGATAGAACATCTGCAGCATGGTTTTGCAGACGTTGAAAGATCTGAGTCTCCGTAGGAAATACAGGCGACTCTGACCTTTCTTATACAGGGCCTCTGTGTTTTTAGTCCAGTCCATTTTATTGTCTATGTGAACACCCAGGTACTTATATTCCTCGACAATGTCCACCTCGGTCCCCCTGATTCTGACCGGTTTTGGGTGAGTCGGTTGCTTCCTGAAATCGGCTTCAGCTTGTTGCCAGCTCTAGTCAATAGTCTAACATAGCATTAATTTTATTCTATTGTTGTTTTTTCACATAGAATACCAAAAATGTATCCAAGCTAAATTCCAAAGCTGAACATTTTTCAATAGAATCAAAACAGTAAAACCAACTCAACTCAAAAGACCAATCATGGTAGGCGTGCTGGCCCTTGTATGCTACCACCCTATAAATGCAACATGGCTTCTTAACCATCAATCTGAGAGGTTATATTTGGCCAGACAATTTGGTTCCATTTTAAAGGTGCAATATCTAAGTATGTCAGAATTCAGTCTCATTCTCATTTGTAATTTATTTAGAATGTAATAATAATTGTTTCTTTCAGCAGCTGATAGTCAGTCATTTTGGATGTAACTCTCCTGCTCATTGGTCTGTTGGTAGAGCAAGGTGAGAGATCCTTGGTGGGCGGGGCATAGAGATGCAATGCTCCGCAAAACATACATAATGCGACTTTAATTTGAGATTGTTGTTCTTTTATATTTCCATCAAGGGACTGACCAGAGAGCGATAACTAACATTAAAGGTGCAGGCAGCACCTCCTATATGCAGCATTTGCAGAAGGCTGGCGTAGTGGCAACAGACTTCAAAAAGTTTGATGGTTGAGCTAAATATAACATCACACACAGGAGTGGAGTTTGCCTGATATTTCAACTGTGCCAAACGATGGTAGATTATAAACGGTGTGATGACACCTCTGTTGGGTACAACTAGGGGTTGCACGACTTCTGATTTTTTCAAGTCGACTTTTCTATCAATGAAGTCGACGTAACGTCGACGCGTCGTTGATGACGTCATCACATACACACGCACGCAAAAAACACAGACAGAACGGGCTGTTCCAAAAAAAAAAACACGAGTATCCTCTGAGCAAACAGCCGCTCGAAATCACTTAATTCAGGAGTGCCCACACTTTTTCAACTTGCGAGCTACTTTTAAAATGACCAAGATGATCTACCTACACTAAAAATGCTAAATATATCAATATATCCTGAGTATACTTCATATAAAGGGGGGGTGGTGGTCCGTTCATTCGCAGTTCTGATGAGGGGGGGGGAGGTGGATATCGCTGGATATTGGTGGGGACATGTCCCCAGCGTCCCCACTACATTCTGTTATCATCAAATTTTTTTTGAATGGCATGCATCTACCCGGACTTCCTTTGCGATCGACCGGTCGATCACGATCGACGTATTGGGCACCCCTGGCTTAATTTCCCCCCACCGCATTTGCGCCAAGTCCCGCCAAATATCTTAAAGTGTAAATTATTATTATTTTTCTTATATTCTTAAAGTGTGAAATCACGTGGTCAACGACGCGTCGACGTCTCCCGGTAGGCGTCGACTTGTGGTAGTGACGTCGACGCGTCGATTAGTCGACTTTTCTGTGCAAGCCCTAGTGTCAACCAGAGGTCCATATTAAAGGAGCATTCAACTGGCTGCCATCTGTTTCTTCAAAGGAAGGTTGTTTGCAAGATTTTACAATATAATGGAAACCAACACCTCATCTTTCCCCACCAAAGGGGAAAGACGAGAATTTCTATCAGAGGAGGAGGAGGAGGACAAACTATTGCAGTCCAGGAAATCTGAATTCAACCTAACCATAAAAGGGACATTGTTTAACTTCATATTCATATTGGATTATTAGTCTGCAAGGCCAACCTGAGTTGCTCCAGTACCTCACAACACTTTTCAGTGTGATGTTTCGTATTCATTGAAATTATTATCAACCCTTTACCAACCCTGTCGAACTGTGGAGGCGATATAGGTAGTTGCCATTTTATTAATTCAAATTGCTCTAGCTTTCGAACATGTTTACTGTTGTATTAGGCATTTGAAAACCTTTTCAACCTTTTCTTAAAACGAATAATCATCATCATAATCTTAATCATACACATACAATATGGTGGACACTTTTATCCAATAGCGTCATTGGATTTCAGCACATGAGTCATGAACAACACAATATTGCTCACTTCCTTGTTGCAGCTTCAACCTATGAATCATCCATTTGATTGCATGAAACTTGCGTGTGACATAGATGGAGATATAAAGAACACATTTACATATCACGCTGCACGATACTGTAATTACAAGAAAAGCCGTTTTTTGGTGGGTTAGCTGAAATGTAAAAAACGATTACATATATGATCAAAATGCAGTCGTACATCAATTTAATTTTATCGTAAATCAAGGACATTGAGACGCTCTTCTGGTCATTCCCAAGAAAAAATCTGTTGGCTAAAGAGCATTTGCCTACCGTGCACCATATCTCTGGAACTACATGTTAAAGAAGAGGCTCAGTTGACATATTTAAATCAAGACTGAAAACATACCTTTTTTCATTGCACTACAGCCTCCCATATGTTTTAGTTCAACACCTTTTATTACTGTTACTCAAGCATTCTTTTAGTGTTTTAAATGTTGTTCTATATCCCTCCAACGTTGCTTTAAATACATTGTTCTCTGTTCTATTATTTAATCTTTACTCGTCTGTTTTTATTTATTTTCTTCATTTACTTGCTTGCTGTCTGTCTGTCCCATGTATCTTTTGTATTTGTGAAGTGTACTGGGACCGTGCTACATGGTGATTCTGCACTTTAAATAAAATTGATTGATTGATTGATTGACAAGAGGACTTTTGTCACGTTTGAAACTTTAGTTCCCCTGACTGCTTATTCCAGCGACTGCTGCCTGCACACAAATCTCAAATCTGCCCGTTCATGTGCAGGCAAGAGGCAGAGCTCGGGAGTTGACTTATTTATGCTTGCTAAAATATCGAGGGGAGTATATGAGAGAGGCTCCACTAGTTTGTTCTCCTCCCTCACTCGCTCCGTCTTCCATTCTCTCTACTTCTCTTTCCCTCTCTTCTCTCTACTCCTTCTTCTGCTCTGTACGGCGTCTACTTTAATATGGATGCAAATACTGCATTATGGGTACCTGCTGCTACCTGAAGCTAGCGGCCTAGTATTCTCCTGTTTGCCTGGGAGACATTTTGGTCTCCTCTCTCTAGCGGGTATGTCTGTCTCTCGCCGTCTCTCTCTCTCTCTCTCTCTCTTTCTCTCTCTCTCTCTCCCACTGTATGTCTGTCTGTCACTGTCTCTCTGTCCCTCTCTCTATCTAGCTGTACCTCTCTCTCTCTCTCTCTCTAGCTTTATGTCTCTCTCTCTCTGTCCCCATCTCTCTCTCTCTTCTTTCTCTCTCTCTCTCTCTCTCTCTCTCTCTCTCTCTCTCTCTCTCTCTCTCTCTCTCTCTCTCTCTCTCCTCTCTCTCTGTCTCCCACTGTATGTCTGTCTGTCGCTGTCTCTCTGTCCCTCTCTCTCTCTAGCTGTATGTCTGTCTGTCGCTGTCTCTCTGTCCCTCTCTCTATCTAGCTGTACCTCTGTCTCTCTCTCTCTCTCTAGCTTTATGTCTCGCTCTCTCTGTCCCCCTCTCTCTCTCTCTCTCTCTCTCTCTCTCTCTTCTCTCCTCTCTCTTCTCTCTAGCTGTAGTCTCTCACTCTTTGTCCCTCCCCCCGCTCTCTCTCTGTCTGTCTCTCTGTCTGTCTCTCTGTCTCTCTCTCTGTCTGTCTGTCTGTCTCTGTCTAGTAGCTGTGATGGTGTAGTCCACATGGGTGAAGGTGACTAGCAGGAGTGATGCTGCAGGGAGGGAGGGGTGGAGACTCAGGAGACCGCAGTCAACCAGCAGTCCCACCCAACTGCAGCTGAACAGCCCAGTATAGACAACCCTGATACAGTCTGCACTGTGTGTGTGTGTGTCTGTCTGTCTGTCTGTCTGTCTGTCTGTCTGTCTGTCTGTCTGTCTGTCTGTGCTGTGTGTGTCTTCTGTCTGTCTGTCTGTCTGTCTGTCTGTCTGTCTGTCTGTCTGTCTGTCTGTCTGTCTGTCTGTCTTTCTGTCTGTCTGTCTGTCTGTCTGTCTGTCTGTCTGTCTGTCTGTCTGTCTGTCTGTCTGTCTGTCTGTCTGTCTGTCTGTCTGTCTGTCTGTCTGTCTGTCTGTCTGTCTGTGTGTGTGTGTGTGTGTGTGTTTATGCAAGTATATATGCATGTATGTGTCTGTGTGTTCTCTGTGTGTGTTTTATTCCACGCCTATATTGTGTATATGTTCATGGTGGCAAGGCAGGCAGTTCCATGGTGGATCAATCCTCACCAGCGATGGTTTGGCGTGCTGCTTGGCGAGTCCAGACCAAAGTGGTGTTTACCACGGGAAGCATGGATCAGTAGATGCTGCTAAGGCTCTGTGGCTAAATATAACTCAGCCGGCACGCTCAACTGCGCTTGGGTTTTCCTTCGGTAGACATTGTTGCGGGTCCCATGTGTTACGGGGAGACCCGGTAGTATGCGCATTACTTTAGCTAATAGACTCCCAATTGGGTTCATTGATTCATGGGTGTTGCACAGTTTTACAGAATGAAACAATTCACAATGTTTGGGTATGATTTATTAACCCAATGTATATGTGTATTCCAAGGCATGAGCAATCTTTACTTGTATTATAATGGGATTTAAGGTGTAAATGTGAACACTTCTTCTTGTTGTGGCCCTATTGACTCTTTAATCTCTTTGATGAATAATAATTACCTAGAACAGGCTGCATGAGTGCAACCATCGAAATGATTGATTTGATTTGCTGACACATTAAAGTGACTTCTTTCCAAGATGTTAAAGGGGACATATTATGCCACCAGGTGTGATTAGCCATTGCAAGCCATTTTACAATTACCATGTGACTACTGTCTGGTGACATCACAAGTGGGAATGTCCCCCCAAATGTATGATTACTAGATCAGTCTCCCAGCCTACCGAGTGGACTGTAGCGACAGGTAAATTGATCTTGGTGGACATTCCCACTTGTGATGTCACCAGACGGGAAAACTATAACAATTTAAAAGAAGATAATGAAGAAGATAATGTCTTCAATATCACCAGTACAGCTGGTGTCCAGCTTCCCAGTGTGGGTTGTAGGTGAAATGAATTTAATACTAAATGTGCGTGTGCTTCATATGCACACGCATATATGTACAAGTTTCAGGTTTGTACCACATCCGTATCAACAGTGGTGTCCCGGTTCACATCGCTTTGGATAATGGATAGAGATATTGGAGCACAGTGATATTTCAGAGAAACCGGCGAGCTCATTCCCTAATCCCTGCTGTAGAAGATTCCTACCCACTAAGTGACTTTAAAACTTCAGCAGTACACACACACACACGCTACATGACAGGTGTTGACATCTTGCCTTGTGGTCAGGTTGGTGGTCCCTACACTAGGCGGAAGTAGCTCAGCAGGTAAGATAAGATAAGTAAGGTAAGAGCGGTTGTCCAACAACAGGAAGGTTGCTGGTTCGATCCCCAGGCTCCTCCGAGCTAAGTGTCCCTGAGCAAGACGCCACCTAACCCTCACTGCTCCTGACGTGTTGGTTGTTAGCTTGCATGGTTGGCACCGCCGTCAGTGTATGAATGGGTGAATGTGAGGCAATACTGTAAAGTGCTTTGGATAAAAGCGCTATATAAATGCAATCCATTTAAATAACCCACACATCGATGATTCCATGATACATACACATGTTACACTCTCTTCTCAGTTTTACACCACATAACCCATTGAGGCCCCGCAGCATAGTTTGGGAGTCAAGTGGTTTGGGGGGCGAAGCTACAGTCAGGTGATAAAACCAGGAAATGAAAAGGGAATCAGAGCTATGAGTCAGAGCCAGTACTCACTGAATGTCGATCATCATGTCCAATCACATGCCCCCCCCTGACTAGATCACTTGAAGTCTTCTACCTCGCATGGCACGACAGCCTGCTTAGCTACAAAACTGCGTTAACTAACTCCAGAAATGCCTACTTCTACAGTGTCATCAACTTAAACAAGAACAACCCGAAGTTCCTATTTGACAGTGTAAAAGAGCTGACGCAAAAACAACCTCACAAATTGGACTCAATTAGAAAAGACATTGATGCATCTCTTACCACTCATCCTGAACATTCGTCAGGTGACGCGCCACGTATTCTCCCTGAAGCTACTTTCCAGCAGTTTAGCACAATCTCGTTGGATGAGCTTGACAAGCTAACACAGGCATCTAAACAGACTATCTGTATGCTCGACGCCGTCCCTACCAAGGTTCTTAAAGAACTTTTCCCAACAGTTTGAACGGCTATGCTCAACATCATAAATCTGTCATTGTCGACAGGCTCAGTTACCTCTTGCTTTAAGTGTGCTGTACTAAAACCTCTACTCAAGAAGCGTGGCCTAGACCCCGAAGCTCTTAGCAACTATCGGCCCATCTTAACCTCATCATAACCTTCCTTTCCTCTCTAAAGTACTGGGAGGAATTGTATCTAGCCAAATCATCAATCACCTGACGGCAAACAACTTATTTGAACCATTTCAGTCTGGTTTCAGGAGCCTATACTCCACTGAAACCGCTGTGACCAGAATGGTAAATGATCTCCTCCTTAGCATGGACAGCAATGCAAGCTCCCTGATGGTGTTGCTTGACCTCAGTGCCGCCTTTGACAAAATTGACTATAGCATCCTACTTGAGCGTCTCGAACATTATGTCGGCATTAAAGGCACTGCTCTTCACTGGTTTAGATCCTATCTCTCAATTTGTTGTCTGCAAAGTTTCTAAATCGAAGCATTGCAACCTAAGCTTTGGTGTTCCCCAAGAGTCCGTCCTTGGTCCACTGCTCTTTGCAATCTACATGCTCCCCCTTGGCGATATTATTCGCAGCTATGGTATTAGCTTTCACTGCTATGCGGACGACACCCAAATCTACATTCCCATTGGATCAAAAGACTCCCCCCAGATCCAACAGATCCAAAAGGTTGAATCCTGCCTGACTGCAATTAAAAGATGGATGTCCCAAAATTACTTGCAGCTAAATACGGGGAAAACTGAGATGATTATCATCGGCCCGAAGCATAAACAATCACAACTTGATAATGTCACACTCTGCCTTGAGGGTTCCACTATTGCCCAAAACTCCTGCGTCAAGAATCTTGGTGTTCTGTTTGATCCTACGCTTTCTTTTGATCAGCATGTAAAAAGTACCAGAACTGCATTCTTTCATCTTCGAGCCTCCAGCTTGTACAGAACGCTGCTGCTAGACTTCTAACGATAACTAGGAAGTTTGACCACATTACTCCTATTCTCACTTCCCTCCACTGGCTCCCAGTAAATGCCAGATCAGATTTTAAGGTGCTACTTCTTACCTACAAGATCCTGCATGGGTCCGCACCATCGTACCTGAAGGACCTTATTGTTCCCTATTGTCCTTCTCGGCCGCTCCGGTCTTCAGGGGCTGGCCTTCTATCAATTCCAAAAGTGAATACAAAATCAGCAGGAAACAGGGCGTTCTCTTATCAAGCACCCTATCTGTGGAACAGTCTGCCACCTGTAATCAGGGCGGCTGACTCTGCTGATATATTTAAGGCTAGACTTAAAATCCACCTATTTACCCTTGCCTTTGGCTGCTAGGAGTGCCCCTCAGTTCTAATTACAGCTAAATCAACACTGTTAGCACTAGCCTACCCTAGCTGCCGATGGGTACTAGGGTTGAGGTTACTTGTATGTCCCCTGTTTACTGTGCTCCATCTAACCATCATGTTGTCTCCATTATCTAGGGTGCTGCTGTGAACATAACTGGATACCTGGCCACCCCACCTGACGGCTACCAGCTTGCTCTCCAGCCAGCACCCCATCACAATATTACTATTTCATTTACGATTTGTACTTTGTCGTTTATAATTTGTCATGCTTTGTTACCCCTGTCTTTAATGCCTGTATGACACCCATTGCACTCCGAACCATCCCTGGAAGGAGGGATCCCCCACTCTGAGTTCCTCCTCGAGATTTGTTCCTTGTTAATTAAGGGAGTCGTTTCTTACCCTTAGGGGGGCTAGGGCTAGGGGGCGGTGTCATAATCACATGGCCCATAATCATATGGCCTGGAAAGCCCTTTGAGACTGTCTTGTGATTAAGGGCTGTACAAATAAAATTGAATTGAATTGAATTGAATCACTACTTTACAGTCCACTGCGTAGGCTGGTAGACTGGTAGTAATCATACATCTAGGTGGACATTCCCACTTGTGATGTCACTAGATGGTAGTCACATGGCAATTGTGAAACGGCTTGCAATGGACTAATCACACTCACACCTGGTGGCATAATATGTCCCCTTTTTTTTT
>PIJE02004749.1:20000-23275 GCA_002895965.2 Coryphaenoides rupestris | reverse complement strand
ACTGTCTGTGAATTGGACAGAAAACACGAACGGTGAGCGGTGGGGTTTATTCCATCTCTCCCTCTCCCTCTCTCTCCCTCTCTCCCTCCCTCCCTCTCTCTCGCTCTGTCCGGGGGGGGGGGGCAGTTGCATCCCTCTGAGAGTGACAGCTGTGTGCGGAGGGATGTGGGTGCAGTGGCGGCGGCGGTGGACTGGAATGGTTTTTTTGGGGGGCGGGAGCCTTGATATCTTGGTTTTGACTTCACCCCTCATCTCGCTGCCTCTCTCTCTCTCTCTCTCTCTCTCCCTCCCTCCCCCTCTCTCTATCTCCCTCTCTTCCCTCCCCCTCTCTCTATCTCCCTCTCTCTCCTCCCCCTCTCTCTTCCACTGTCACCTCCCTCTGCCGTCATCTAATCTTTCTCCTTCTGTATTCCCCTTATATATATATATGTATATATATATATATTTCTATTAATATATCTCCCATATCTGTCTCTCTTCTACTCACTGGTTCTATCTCTTCCAGTCTATCTCTCTCTCATGTTTGCTCTTTTTGCTCCAGCTCACTGAATGTCTTTTTTCTCCCTTTAATTGAGTGTGTGTGTGTGTGTGTGTGTGTGTGTGTGTGTGTGTGTGTGCGTGTGTGTGTGCGTCTGCACATGCTGGCCATCAGGAAAAGTGCTCAGACACTTGTCTAAGGCGTGATCCTATCTGTTCTAATGGAACCGTGGAGTACTGTGTCTCCAACCCCTCTCTCCCCTACTTCTCTCTCCCCCTCCTTCTCTCTTCCTCCATCTCTCTCTCTCTCTCCTTCTCTCTCTCTCTATCCTTCTCTCTCTCTCTCTCTCTCTCTCTCTCTCTCTCTTCTCTCTCTCTCCTCTCTCTCCTCCTCTCTCTCTCTCTCTCTTCCTCTCTCTCTCTCTCTCTCTCTCTTTCTCTCTCTCTCTCTCTCTCTCTCTCGCTCTCTCTCTCGCTCTCTCTCTCGCTCTCTCTCTCTCTCCTTGCCAATCACACTCTCAATCAGGTGTACAATCATTGGGCCTGTAGCTCGCTAGTGATTGGGTGAAAGGGTGGTGATGGTGTGGAGGGGGAGGGAGGGAGGGAGGGAGGGGGGTACACGGTGAGACTGACTGACTGACTGACTGACTGACTGACAACTCAACGTAGCCAATCCCAGCCTGGCAGCCGCCCATGGGAATGTCCACCAGCAGTAATCACCGCCCGTCTGCTGCTGCTGCGGCAATTGGCAAAATCAGCAATGGAGCAATGGAGCAATGGGAATGGGGAAGACTGTGTTGGCTGGGAAGACGGAGTGATGGCTGGGAAGATGGCGGGATGGCTGGATGAATGGACGCACAGATGGGGACGGGTGGATGGATGGTTTGGTGGATGACACCATCCAACTGTTGCTCATGATCGGGTTCTCTCCCTCTGTCTCCCTCTGTCTCTAGCTCTCTCTCTCTCTCCCTCTCCATCTCCCTCTCTCTGTCTTCATCTCAGTCTTTGTTGTTCCTTTGTCCCATTTTCATTTTCTCTGTTTTCATCCATTCTTCCCCCTTCTCCCATCCCTCCATCCCTAAGCCTCGCCCTCTCTCTCTCTCTAATGAAACCGTCGTCTCCTCAATCTTTTGTTGTCCCGAGTTCTACTTACTTTTCTCTCCTCCCTTTTACACCCCACAGCAGGTCTCTGCTTCCTGGCCCTGTCTAATGCATCTGTACATTTCTGTCTGCTCAGGAGGTGGGATTTGGCTGTGTGTGTGTGTGTGTGTGGGGGTGGGGGAGGAGGAGGGAGAACAATCAACAGAGGAGCGAGGGAGGAGAGAGGGAGGAGGAGGAGGAGAGAGATACAACCAGAGAAAGGAGATTTGGCTCCAGATTGCTTTGTGTCAGGGGCCGTAATGGGAATGGAGAGTCCTGTTGATGAGACTGGCTGTGAGGAGAAAATAATGGCCGAGCTCCCTCGCTCTGTCTCTCTCTCTCTCTCTCTCTCTCTTTCCCTATCTCTGTGTCCTTCTCTCTTTCCCTATGTGTGTGTGTGTGTCTTTCTCTCTCTCTTTCTCTTTCACTCTCTCTGTGTCCTTCTCTCTTTCCCTATGTGTGTGTGTATCTCTCTCTCTCTCTCTCTCTCTCTCTCTCTCTCTCTCTCTCTCTCTCTCTCTCTCTCTCTCTCTCTCTCTCTGTCTCTCTCTCTGCTCTCTCTCTCTGCTCTCTCTCTCTCTCTCTCTCTCTCTCTCTCTCTCCGGGATTACGTTCAATCTCCTTGCTCTTATCTTTGCATAACCACCCACATGCACTGACACCTCTGTGGTCATACAAATATCATCAGAAGCAGTGCGCACACACACACACACACACACAGACAGGCACACGCGCACACACAGACAGGCACACGCGCACACACATACACACACACACACGCGCACACACACACCTACGCCCACAGACAGAATGAGTTGTGTGAAAAACTCTATAAGAGAAATGATTTCTGTCACCGTCGAGCGGTCCCCCGTCGAACGTAAAAAGCTAATTCACTAAAACATCTCCGTGTCAAAACAATTCCGCCGCGGCGCTCACGCTAACGCCGACACCGAGCCTCCCAGCCTCCCAACATCGCTCCGCGGCCGACGACAAACGACTGGGATGACGGAGCAGCGCCTGATCGATGGCTCCAGCGGCTGTCACGCACACGGCACTTTCTGTTGTCTATTTCATTATATTCCTTCGCCTTCGCTTTCGCCTCCTCCTCCTCCACCACCACCTCCATTTCCCTCTCTCTGCCCCGCCCTCTCTCCTTACTCTCTCTCGATCTTGCTCTCTCTCCATCCGCTCTCTTACTCGCAATCCTCTCCCTCTCCATCCTCTCTCTCTCGCTCTGTCTCTCTCTCGCGCTCTCTCTCTCTCCATCCTCTCTCTCACTCGCTTGCTCTCTCTCCCTCTCTCCCTCTCTCTCTCTCTCTCTCCCCATCCTCTCTCTCTCTCTCTCTCTCTCTCTCTCTCGCCTCTCTCTCGCTCTCTCTCTCCTCTCTCCTCTCTCTCTCCTCTCTCTCTTTCTCTTGCTCTCTCCCTCTCTTCCCATCCTCTCTCTCTCCCCATCCCCTCTCGCTCTCTCTATCCTCTCTCTCTCTCCCCATCCGCTCTTTCTCTCTCTCTCTCTCCCCATCCCCTCTTGCTCTCTCCCTCTCTTCCCAGCCTCTCTCTCTCTCCCCATCCCTCTCTCTCCCCATCCCCTCTCTCTCTCTCCCCATCCTCTCTTTCTCACTCTCTCTCTTGCTCTCACCCCATCCTCTCTTTCTCAC
>PIJE02004749.1:0-5000 GCA_002895965.2 Coryphaenoides rupestris | reverse complement strand
GTGCCCACCCAGCGCTGGTGTGAGCCAGCAATGGTTACAATCAAATCTATAAAAATAAAGGGCAGCGGTAGCTCAGGAGGTAAGAGCGGTTGTCTGGCAACAGGAAGGTTGCTGGTTAGCCAAGTGTCGAGGTGTCCCCTGAGCAAGACGCCGCCTAAACCCTAACTGCTCCGGACGTGTTGGTTGTTACCTTGCATGGTTGGCACCGCCGTCGGTGTATGAATGGGTGAATGGGAGGCAACTGTGAAAGCACTTTGGATAAAAGCGCGATATAAACGCAATCCATTTAACATTTACCCTTTTTAGCCATTTCTTCTTCTTTTGTCGTTGTATTTTATCCTCGAGGGGGGAGGTGGGGAAAGCTGTCAGGGTAGTAGTAACTAACTAAGTCGTGGTTAACTCGGGTGGGGTCCCCGGGGGGGGGGCGTGCGAGCGACAGGGGTCCCTCGTCGCGCGACATCGCTGGATCGTCGGTGACTTTATCCGTTCATCAAAGTGTGTTTTCTGCTCCCGTGACACAACAGGGTGCACGGGGGGGCGGCGGGGGGTGGGGGTTGGGCGTGCGGATAGTGTGCCGCATCAAAGTCGGCGCGGCACACTAACGAGGTTGATTTCCACATGAATAAAAGATAAAAGTCGCAATAAAAACGGAGATGGGGAGAGGGGGGGGGCCGGCGGCGGGGCGGGCGAGGGGGATTATTCACGGTGTCTGTGGGGCCGCACATGTCACGTTTGACTGACTGACTGCTGTCGTTGTGGTCTCGCGGTCGCTGTTGGCTGTGAACCGGCCCGCTAAAGGAGGGCTATCGTTGCTTTATCAGTCCAACTAACAAACCGAGAACAACGGCCCCCCCGCCTCCGTTTGTCTCGCCGTTGACGTTGCGCCGTTTGCGTATATTTGTTCAGCGCCAAGACCCTCCGATCTATCTCGCCGATCGGAGACACACACGCACACACACGCACACACACACACACACACACACACACACACACACACACACACACACCACACACACGCTTGCACGCCTTGCAGCTCCCTTGTTTCACCCCCCCCCCCCCCCCCCCCCCCCCCCCCTCCCCCCACCCCCCTATGCTAGCCAAACCCACCACATCCACCCCTAATCACTTTTTCTCCATTTGTAAGCTACGTTGATAAATGCTCCACTTGCTCTTGCGGGGGGGCGGGGCGGGGGGGGATTAGGAGGCCTGTTATTTCCTTAGCTGCCCCGTTCCTCATTGCAAATGGACAGCTTCTCTCAGCACAATGCTAAATTGGTCAATTAAAGCGAGGGCGGGATTGAATTAAGCCGCAGCCTGTGATCTCACTCGAATGCATGCGGCGGCGGCGGTGGCGGCGGCGGCGGCGGTTCTTGGCGGGAAACGATCGCTTAAGGAGCGCACCTAGCCAACGAGCCGCTCTCTTAATTGATCCAAATGATTCCAACGCGAAAGGTTTAGATTGATTCCTCTTTGGCTACGTCTCTCTCTGAGCTTAAGAGTTAAAGCCGTGAAGGTTTTTCTCGTCTTTGTCCTTTGTCTTTGTTTTTGTTTTGTACTTTTTTTCCTCTCGGCGGATGACGGTATACGGTGCAGATATAGGTCGGTTTTTATTTTACATTTTCTGTGGGTTAAAACGTCCAGGAGTGAGCTTGTCAGGCGCGTGGCGGTACGGCGCTCCCGGCCAGATGTGTGGATCTATTCCTGGCAGATGTTGTTGAATATGAATCAGCCTGTAAGTTGAGCATCTCTCCCCTTGTTTGTTAGTTTCCTTCTCATGTGAGGGCCCACACTCTGACTGGCTCTGACTTTGACTGCGGAGGCTCTATTTAATTTATTTTTAAATCTAAAACATGGCTTGTAAACCAAAGAAATACCAACCGAGCAGCCAAATAAATTATTAAAAATCCCCACTAGACAAACCAAACCTTTGTTGGCCTTCCCTCACAAGATACCCATGCTGTGCCCCACCGGCTAGACCAGCCCTCCCCACCGCCTCTCACAATACCTGCCGTCTCCTCCTCCTCTCCTGGGTAATCCAACTACGTCTGATCTCTCTATCACCCCCCCCCCCCCCCCCCCCTCTGTGTCCTGGGGTCTGACGCTCCGTTACCTCAGCCCCGGCGCCCGGGCCGAGCGGGGGAATCTAAAAAGGGTGGAAGCTGTTAGCCGGGGGGACGGATGAAAGGGAGCGGGGAGACAAAGAACAGGGGGGACCAGTCTCTCCCTCCCTCTCTCTCCCTCTCCCTCCCTCCCTCCTTCCCTCTCTCTTTTACCCTCTCGCTCCCCCCTTTCCCCAACCCCTCTCTCTCTCTCTCACTCTTATCTCCCTCTCTCTCTCTCCCTCTCCTTCCCTCCCTCTATGCCCCTCTCCTTCTCATTCTAACTCTCTCTCCCCTATCCTCTCTCACCTCTTCCTCTCCCTTCCCTCTCTCCTCTCTCCTTCCATCCTTCCCTCCCTCTCTCCGTCTCCCTCTCTCCCTCCCCTCTCTGTCTGCCCTCTCTGTCTGTCTGACTTCTGTCTGTCTCTCTCCCACCCCCCCTCTCTCCCTCTCTCTCCTCTCTCCTTCCATCCTTCCCTCCCTCTCTCCGTCTCCCTCTCTCCCTCCCCTCTCTCCCTCCCCTCTCTGTCTGCCTGTCTGTCTGTCTCTCTCCCCTCACCCCCCCCTCTCTCCTTCTCTCTCTGTCTCTCCCCCTGCCGTCTCTCTAAAACGAGATGGGGATGGAAGGATGGGAGGATGGCGAGGGGAGTGAGAGAGGAGGGTGGGTGGGGAGATAAAAGCCAGGGCCCCGGCTGGGATGGTTGGGGGGAGGGGGGGGGGGGGAGGGGGGGAGGCAACGGAGGTATAGAGCAGAGCGCAGGGCTGTTGAAATATACATGCAACGGTAGGCAGATTGGGAGGCTGATCATTGTGTGCGTGGACGCCCGGCGATCCAGACTCCTCACCTGGGGGACCGGTGTGATGAATACAATGGAGGGGAGAGGAGGGGGCGGGAGATAGGATGTGAGGGACGGGGCGGCCGACATTGTGATCAAAAGAGCGAGACGGACAGAAAGAGAGAGAGAGAGAGAGAGAGCGAAAGAGAGAGAGAGAGAGCGAAAGAGAGAGCGAGGGCTTTACAAGCAGAATGGAAAAGTACAGATTGAGACCGGGAATGATATATATCCGCGGAGACAGAGGTGTCTGCAGGTCGGAGCGGAACAGCGGAAAGTAAAAATAGGCGACAAGACAAGTTATACATTTGCAGAGCGTTTGGAATTATGCAAAATATTTCCAAAAATGGGGAATTGCTGTGCAGGCAATATATTTGTTTGCAAAATGTCTTTTTTGTGTTATTATTATTATTAGGAAAAATGCATTGCATGCCGCTTCTGCTGTCCAGCACCTCCGAGCGTCTTGTATTGGGCCTGATTCGAAACGTCTACTTGTGATCCCACAGCGTTCCCGGGACCGGCAGAAGCACTTTAGAACCATCTCCTCCTCACAAATATCTCCGCCGTCCCTTTCCACCCCCCCCCCGCCCCCCCCCCACCCCAATCTGTTCTATTTGACTTCGCAAAACAACGACAGCGCCGTAATCCATTGAAACCATCCTACCGTCTACGAGCTTCTGAGGCATCTAAAAGATGCTCTCTCTCAATCCCGTGTGGTCGTCTCCCTCTCCTCTCTCTCTCTCTCTCTTCTCCTCCTCTCTCTCTCCTCTTCTCTCTCTCTCTCTTCTCTCTCTCTCTCTCTCTCTCTCTCTCTCCTCTCTCTCTCTCTCTCTCTCTCTCTCTCTCTCTCCCTCTCTCGTCTCTCTCTCCTCCTCTCTCTCTCTTCTTCTCTTGTTCCCCAAATGTCCCCCTGATCCCCCCTGTCCAGATGGCCTGTTCCTGCGTGAACGGCTTCGTACCCGTGCCACTGGTGCAAGTACCGCCACATGTGCACGCAGAACGTCAACGATTGCTCCTTCCAGGAGGGCCGTGTCAACGTCTCCGAGGTGAGTGTACCTGCCCCGCCCCCACGACCACGGATGTACCCACGCACCCGCCCACACTCCCCCTTACCAGACACACACACACACACACACACACACACACACACACACACACCTCGTGTTGGCGTGCTGGGGTGTGCGATAGCGGCGATGGCACAGCGTTGGCACAGTGACAGCAGCTTGTGTCGCGCACATCGGTGATTCTGTGCCGTGCCCATAAGGCCGTAAGCGTGGCCCCGGATGAATGAGGCCGCCGGGGGGAATAGCGCCTTGTTGCCGCCGCGGCGCCGCCGCTGCATTAGCATAAAAGCTAATATCAATCGCGTGGAGTGGCGGATGTGTGTGTGTGTGTGTGTGTGGGCGGGCGAGGCATAACAAGTGTTTGTCAACTGACGGCGTGTACAACAGAAGGCGCGCACACACACTCACACGTACGTACGCACACACGTACGCACACACAAACACACACACACCTGAATTGAGAAAAACACACACACACATCTGCATAGACAAACACACACACACACATACACACACGCACATACACACGCACAAACACACACACACCTGAATTGAGGAAAAACACACACACACACACACACCTGCATAGACAAACACACACACAAAAACACACACACTCGGATTGTTTATGCAAATGTTGAGGTTTTTCTCTCTCTACTTCTCCCATTCTCAAAAAATAAAGGCCTACATAAATTACCACCTTCACACACACACACACACGCACACACACACACACACACACACACCACATAACACACACACAGGAGCGCAAATGCAGCCTTTCTGCTGCGTTATGAATGTACTGTTCCCAGTCGGTTCCCCATCGGTTTCTCCGCCGCCGCCTCCCTTAATGACCCGGTCTCGTGTTCAATCTTGTGTTTTATTTGCACCACAAGCACAAACATGTCTCTCTCTCTCTCTCTCTCTCTCTCTCTCTCTCTCTCTCTCTCCCTCTCTCCCCCCTTTTCTCTCTCTCTCTCCTCTCACTCTCTCTCTCCCTCTCT
>PIJE02004748.1:0-23277 GCA_002895965.2 Coryphaenoides rupestris | reverse complement strand
AAAATTGACGTTTAAGTTTTAAAGTCAACTCATCACGACATTTACGCTGCCAAATATAAACTCTCAGTACCGATAGAAAGTGAAGCATAAGTTGAGCTGTGTGGTAAGCCAGTTTACCTTTTCTTATTAGTTTAGTTCCTCCTAAAAGTGTGGAGATGCCATCGAAACGAACTGGAGACAAACGCTGGATGGTGATTGTTTGTCCTCCATCGCCCGTCTATTTGTTCGTTACTAATGTGATGACACGGCACTTTCATAGCGTATTGGAGCCCTCGCCTAGGGGAGCTCGAGGTCGTTAGAATCCGGCCCTGGTGTGTGTTGTGGTGTGTGTGTGGTGTGTGTTGTGTGTGTGTGTGTGTGTGTGTATTTGTGTGTAGTGGATCATGCTGGGGTGTGATAGTAGATTAGTGTGCGGTACTGGCTGACGCTGGTACCGGCTGGTGGAGTGCCTGTGGTTTTCGTCGGGGGCGTGTAACGGCTGGGCCTCGTTGGTGTTCGTCGTGAAGTCCCGAGGGAAACTTCAGCTCGCTGTGTGTCAAGGCCGACACCGAGGCAACGCAAACACCGCAGGTCCTTATTAATTCTAATATTATATTCTTGTCTCTGTGTTTATGGAAGTGCATTGGTTGTTTTTGGAAAACATTATTGTTGTGTCATTGTGTTTCTATGCCAGGATGTGTGATATGGTGGAAATCCTGTATGATAGGAAATACAGGTATTATTATTTGCTGAATATGTAGAATGAATTGATCCTAGCCTGTGTGTGTGTGTGTGTGTGTGTGTGTGTGTGTGTGTGTGTGTGTGTGTGTGTGTGTGTGTGTGTGTGTGTGTGTGTGTGTGTGAGTGAGTGAGTGAGTGAGTGAGTGAGTGAGTGAGATTGATTGATTGATTGATTGATTGATTGATGGAAGACTGAATCATAGAACTGTTGGTGGAGGTAGAGCACCAGTAGGCTGTATTTGCATATTTGAGTACTGTTGGCTGCAACAGCAAAACCTAGTGACACAGTTGGGCTAATGCCTTGCTAATACCATCATGTGGTGTGAATCCTGTATGAAGCTATCTACAGGTGTTGATATTGTCCTGAACGTTGTATGCTGTAGCCTGTCAGTGTAAATCCTGTACAAGTACAGGAGTTTCCAACAAATAGTATGCTAGTAGTGTATTGCGTACATGCATGCGCGTGTATGTGTGTGGGGGCCTCCACAACCACAAGAGTCTGGCCCAGGGGCCTCTGAATTCTTAATCCGGCCCTGACACACACAGAGGATGAGGTATGCTGTGGTGGGCGTTCTGGAACTAACCTGAGGAACAAAACAGAGGAAAGTGAGAATAAATAATAATAATTAGTTTTCCTTCGTTTGGAAGTGCTAAGCAATGTTGTGAGTCCATGAGAGTGTTATACAGCCCATGGAAACACACTGGAAGGCAACAGCCAGTATTCTGGCTGTATTCAACTGTGGAGCTTGAAAGTCAAAATTCCATCACATTCACAATCCAAAAATGATAAATAAATTAAATAAACTGTCACGTTTTAAGCATCCCTGTCTGTGACTTTACCGGCGCTCTCTGTGTTCCTGACATTCGCGATGCGCTGCATGTTCTACATGTGAGTACCGGGACTGGGCTCACTGACCAATAACAACCCAGTTAATTAATGCACGTTAACATTGTCCAAGGAGTCCTACAGCTACAGGTTAGTCCTACACCTCATCGTTCCCTCCTCCTGTGCTAGCCATGTGCCTACAATCCATTACAGTCTGGACATCCTACCGCAGCACGTGTCACTGAAAGACCCTCCGCTCGTTACCGCAACCCCGCCGATCTCCTCTACCCAACGATCTCAACCTACACAGGCCTTGATGTGAGAGGGGGACTCTGGAACTGCCAATCGTCGGTCAAGAAAACTGAGACCATTCATGTTGGCATGTTGTATGTTGTATGTTCTTAGATGTTGGTAACGTGCTCAGAATTGCACGCCTGCCCAGTAATTTATGCAGGCAACTTCTATTCAAAACTCGTTCTATTCGTCTCGTAAATGTGCTATTTGTGTGTGTGTGTGTGTGTGTGTGTGTCCAAGTATGCAAATAACCCTATAGACCGACATGAGTAACCAGTCAAAGAGTGCTGTCAATGCTGAACTTGATTGAAAATAGGAGGGGCCAGCGCAAAAAACGCATCTTGTGAACGTATTTTATATTTGAGTGTTTTTTTAACATCAAATGACCAGTGTCTTGAATGCATGAATGCAAGTGATTGCTGGGAGCCAGTCAAGGTCGTTACATGGGAGAATGATGTCAACATGGGCAACAGAAATGAAATATGAAAGCCATCACAATGTCATGCGCTACTACCACGACGAGGTTGTGACGTGTGTCAATAAAAGAGACAAAGAAACAGAAGCATGCAAAGATACTGTGATTACAGACGTGCAAACTAAGCGATGATACAGCTGCACTCAACTCCCCAAAGCTGAAAAGGAGAAGGTAACAAAATGTGGCTGTGACCGGGACCATTTCCATCACGTAGTCAATCACAGTCTGAGCCCGTCAGTGGCAAAGGAACCAACCTTTTAGCGACGTACATCGATGGTGATCGCCACACAGAGAAATTGAGTTTGCCGGTCAGTACCACACTCCGAGTGCTCAGAAACACCACCGCACAAACAAACCTTTTTTGTGTAACAACAAATCAACAACGTACAGTATGTCACAATGCAGACTGAGCACAAACGCAGGACCACCGGGTACGATAAGATCAGATAAAACTTTATTAATCCCGAAGGAAAGAGTCAGAAACTCAGGATTTGTTCCAGAAGATCAACTAAACTTAAAACAGGTGGGAATTGGCAAAAACAACAAAGAAAAGTGTGTTCTCTTCAAAGAATCTGACTGGAAACAGGGGTTTATAACGCCCAAACACAACGAGCTCCAGGTGACCCCACAGATCACCTGGAGCTCAAGGGTTTCCTGTGGATATTCTCAGAGGCTTGAGGGCTCTGGCACCCTCTTCTGGCTGGTCGAGGCGTGACAATGTAAAGACAGGAGGACAGGTCACAGTCAAATTGATTGTTTAATTGCTCATGTACTCAAGCATTGAGGCCTGCAAGTGATCCCGGCTACGTTACACCCATCCATCCATCCATCCATTCTCATCCACGGTGGCAGCCGGCTAAGCAGGGCCCCCCCAGGCTTCCTTCTCCACCAGCCACACTCTCTAGTTCCTCCTGGGGGGTCCCGAGGCGTTCCCAGGCCAGACGAGATATATAATCCCTCCAGCGAGCGGGTTCTGGGTCTGGGTCTAGGTCTCCTCCCAGTTGGACGTGCCCGGAAAACCTCCAAACGTTACACCTCCCACATTCATTTATTCATTCAAAGAGGACCCAGACATGATCAACGACAACCTACATGATCAACAGCAAAGTCTTATATTACAATGTTGTTGCTGTTGTTGTTGTTGTTGTTGTTGTTGTGTCTGCCCTAGAATCCTGAGGGCCAGTATTACATTTTTACATTGAGGGCATTTGGCAGACACTTTTATCCAAAGCGAATTACAATGAATCCATGTGTTGAAGGAGACAGCAGTACATCACTGTGGTCCATAAAGATGCTGTATGAAGAGAACAGGGTCGCTCTGCACCTACACCGACAAACCGATAGAGGGCAGGATTGTGCCACTACTGTGTTTGGTTACTTTGCTGTTATTTTTACTGAAACTAATAATAAACTAATAACCAGTAGAACTACTACTATTAACATTGTTCTGGCATATTTTTATGAATGTTGCTTTCCTATATCTTATAGCTCCTATATTGTATATCTACTGTATCTTAGATCTATTCTCCTACAGTGTATCTATCTCCTGTGTCTTATATATCATATCTTATACAATATCTTAGCATTCGCATGGGCGTGTGATGTGTAATTACATTTAAATCTAATTGAATAGATCAGTTGGTTTACACAAATTGCTATATACAGTAAACCAAATGGTCAGCATTCATATATATGCTGGATTAGTGTCAGTAGTCTCAGAGTCTCTGTGTACTGAGTTTGCCCTGGTGCAACAGTGCAGAGCGACAGTAGTTTAACCGTCTGCGTTAAGAGTTTGTTCAAAAACTGTTTCGAGGAGAAGTCTAACATGACATACACCCTGAAGCAAGAAATACATATTTGCTGCTTAGTACCACCAACAGCATGTTGATATATAAAAGTTATGCAGCATTGTCTTGTTTGTTTTACTTCAGTGCCGCATAACTCATGGTGATATTTTCTCTCTGTACCTTGTCCTACACCGCTGTAGCAGGCCTACAGTACACCACTGTACCAGGCCTACAGTACACCACTGTACCAGGCCTACAGTACACCACTGTACCAGGCCTACAGTACACCGCTGTAGCACACATTGATACAATCATGTGTACAAATTCAATCCAATGCAGACACAGAGATACAGAGACAGATAGGTTTGAACCGGTTTTACAGGAAGTCATCGGCAGTACATGTGAGCGCAATGGATGATGAGTGCGGGACATCACGTTCTTACTGTTACGTTCTTACATAGAGGCTTGCTATGTTTAGCTCATAGGTAAGATGTATTTTACTTTGTACGCTGCACTGAGCCGTGCCCAAGAGGAGGCCACATGCTGCTGTGATGGAGCGACGGTAGAGGAGGGAAGGCAGAGGGGAGGAGACATAGCAGAAGAGGACTGGTTGCTCTGTTTAAAGACAAAAGGTGTGTGATGGTTAAGATTGAGAGTTGCTGGGGAATACGACGGTGCTACACTGTGAGTATGATGGAACTCTTGGGATGTTACTGTTGAGCTTTGGACATTGTATATGTCATGTTAATATACCATGCAAAGCATCATTTGATTGAGGCATTAAAGTGTTTTTTCGATGAACTGCATAATTCACATTCACATAATTCCCTAGCCTGCAGTGGAGGACCAGGGAGGCAGCGCTGGCAGCCTCAATTTGGTTTTGGGGTTTGTGGAGTGTGTGTGGCTGGTGGTTGGTTTAAGCATCCTTATTTGGCCTTCAGGGCCCGGCCGCATCAAAGCCGATATCTCTCATTTGGCAACGCCTCTCGGCATACCTTCGAGAAATGAAGGCACACAGGTTAAACCAGCTATCATCCTACCATCCTCTCTGGTCTTCCCCATACATCTCTGCATGAAGGCTGATACATACTCCGCAAGAACAGAGAAATTTGTGTCGTGTCGGCACTACTGTGTGTGTGTGTGTGTGTGTGTGTGTGTGTGTGTGTGTGTGTGTATTTGTGTGTAGTGGATCATGCTGGGGTGTGATAGTAGACTTAGTGTGCGGTACTGGCTGACGCTGGTCACCGGCCTGGTGGAGTGCCTGTGTTTCTCGGGGGCCGTGTACGGCTGGGCCTCGTTGGTGTTCGTCCTGAAGTCCGAGGGATACTTCAGCTCGCTGTGTGTCAACGGCACCGAGGTCAACGGCACGCAGGTCCTCGGTGAGTTGAGATTGTGAATAACTTCATATGTCAATAAATAGATTCAGATGTTTTAAGGATGTATCGTGTGTTCATTCAGTTCAAACTAAATGTAAGTAACTAGGGTTACTTACTAGGGTTGATAGGGTTGGCGGAGAGGCATGCAGTATTTCCTGTGGCCTCATTGGCCTTAACTCAGACCTTAATCCATCGTTGGTCTCCATCCATCTGGGCAGACTGCAGTGGACAGGATGAGCAGTTCTCGCTGGTCTTCACCATCACCTCCTTCATGGACAGCTTCATGTCACTGCCAAACGGCTCCCTGTTTGACCGCTTCGGCACCACCGTGGCTCGGCTGTTGGCCATGTGAGTTTGGGAATGGCTTGTTAACCAGCAGTTAGGGGAGGTTGAATGTAATTAGAGTGTATACAACAAATCAATGTATGTGTGTATTCGATGTCATGGCTATCTGTACTTTCACTTGTGAAAGACTAAGATATCAACAGGCTTTTGGATGCGCGCAAATATCGGCGACCTTTTCAACAAGGTGGTTGAAAAGGTTGGTTGTTTTTTACAGTATATTTTATATTGTTTTTAGATTTCCAAGTTATTTATTCTAGGCAAAAAATTAAACATTGAATCTCAGTTCAGAAACGTTTTATTACAAATTAGTAAAAACTAAACTTCCGTAGCCCATGGAAATCACAACTTCAAATTCAGGTTCAAAGTCAATCCAGCTTTTCACAAAGGAGGGCCGGTGCTGAAGGGCCAAATGTACAAGTCAGTTCCTTCTTCAGGTTGCCCTGGATTGTGCGAAGGTCTGCCTGTAATGACGCTATATGAATATCAAACCACTAGATAATGATCTCGATAAAAATTACAGTTTGGAGATTGGTAATGGGTGAATAATGGCATGCTTAAAACATTTGGGAAAGAACCAGAAGTCAAAGAATTGTGCAACATAAGAGGAAAAATGTACAATATAAGAGGGAACCAAGTCCAAGATGTGACCTTTACTTAATGTGTGCCCCCCGTCAGCTGGACTGTATACAGTGTGGCGTGATTAGAGCCCTGCAATGGAGCCCGAGGCCCGAAAGCCCGACAGCCCGAGGGTCGGGCCTCGGGCCAATGATCCCATCATTAGCTCGGATACGGGCCGGGCTCGGCCTTTTTTTTTTCTCTCTCTCTCAATTAAATTAAATTAAATTCAAAGAGGCTTCATTACCAGCAGCAGCAGCAGCAGCAGTGAGCGTGCGTTCAGCGCCGCTGGAAGAGTAATAGAGGAGAGGAGGACTGGACTGGCCCCTGAAACCGTGGATGCGATTCTTTTCCTTCATGATGCAGGGTTAGGTTAAGTGACTTAAAAAGACATGTTGCCATGTTAAGCGGCTGACTGTTTTTGTGTGATTGGACGTTTTTTTATTATTATCATGGGCGTAGAATTTAGTGGAGACGCTGGGGACATGTCCCCACCAATATCCACACCTCACGGTTGCGTAATTGCGCATCCTTGGCGCAATATCTGTGATGTCCCCACCAATGTCCAAAACAAAAATACGCCCTTGATTATTCTTATTCTTGGAATGGCCTGTTTTGGTGAATTTTATTTTAGTCAAGGCTTACTCGGGTAAGACAAGCTGTTTTCTCTGTTAATAATAGCGTAAATGTTTCTCCGCACTTCCGTGTGCTTATTGTTCCAATGGTTTTTATAGGCTACGTTTAATAATAAACACTGATATACGCTTTAAGTGTTGAGTTGTTTTTTGTAGCCTATTCACTGGGATATAATTTGTAGTAGCCTATTCAACATTGATCTGATATGTAGCCAATGGATCAACTGTTAATCGCCGCGCAGCTGCTCGTCACTCACTTCAGAAAATTATTTAACTGCCTACAAAATGCTTCAAACATTTTCCTAAAATAACTTAAAATTGAAATGAAACTAAATATAACCACTTATGCCATTTAAAGTGCTCAAATAAGGTCGGAAGTCTATAACTAGACCTGTCGCATCTGGGCAACAAGTCTAGTTTGCGACATTAGTCCCAAATATGGGAGGTTAAACAAATGTCGGCTTAATTCGGGCCTGAGAGTTCTAATAATGTGGCGGCCGGGCCGGGCTGGGGCCTCACTCTCTCGGCAGGGCCGGGCTGGGGCCTCACTCTCTCGGGCCAGGGCCGGGCTGGGGCCTACTTTCCAGGCCCGCGCAGTCCTCTAGGCGTGATATACAAATATAAATCAACATAGCTAATTTAATCTATCTGAAGTCTTGGAAGAATTTCTTGGCCAAAATCATCAACCGCAAGCACTATTTCCTCCTTTGATTACAATGAAATGTATTCAGACAAATAACGGGCTGTGATGTGTAAAGGTTACGGTCTCTTCTAGGTCACCTCTGTTCCATTGAACTCATGAACTAACTCATTGACATTTCGTCTCTCACCAGATCACTGTACACCACAGGTGCACTGTTCGTGGCCTTCTCTAGTCCAGGTACCAAAGCCCAAAGGGCCCTTGCTATGGAGCCTGTAGACTTCATCACTTTTGGGCTTTAACATCACAATGTCACAATTAATCGTGAAATGATTTGTCAGCAAGACATTGTTGTGTTTGAAACTTCCACATATATATAAAACAAAGTTTTCGTTAGCCTTGGTTACAGTATAGTTACACTGATTGATGATTAGATTACACTTGAGTCTTCTCAATATCAGTATCACCAACAAATAATCCCAGGATTCATTTTGAAGTAGAAGCCTTACTGACAGTTTACTGCTACTTACTGATGGCTCCTTCTCTTCCACCAGCTCTCTCATTTCTCCTCTACCCTGCCCTCCCCTGCATCGCCATGGGTGGCCTCTTGCTCCAGCTCACCAATATACAGGTACTGTAGCAGACACACACACACAGACACACACACACACACACACATACACACACACACTCACACACATAGACAGACAGACAAACTTGTGAACAACTGAACCCCCCCCCCCCCCCCACCGTAGGTAGGCAACCTGTTTGGCGCCCACCGCTCCACCGTCATCACCCTCATTGTTGGAGCCGACAAGACTTCAACTGCCCTTTTCCTCGTCTTCAAGGCAAGAAAAACATACATTGACATCACACCTTGCCCCCTTGTGGAACCGTTCTCAATGGATCCAGTTCACTTTTGAATGATATTCAGGTCATCATTTATTCCTGTGTCCCTCTCTAGTTCATGTACGAGTCGGGCATCTCTCTCATGGTGTCCTTCGTCTCCCTTGCGGCCTTCAGTGTTGTTCACCTGCTCAGGACCTTCCTGCTGTTGCCTAAAGACAAGATCCCGTACCCGCTGCCTGACTCGTACACGTATGGGTAGGGACCGACCCCCTACAGATACACACACACACACACACACCACACACACACACACACAGACACACACACACACACACACACACACACACACAACCAGGCTCAGTCTGTTCTGTAATGTTTGGAGGCAGGCAGGGGCACTTCTGCTGACAGCCTTGTAGGTCAGTACCAGTGTCTTGAAACTGATATGAGTGATTACCAGGGGGCAGGTGAGGTCGTGGAAGAGGGGGGTCACATGGGAGAATTTTGGTACGTTGAACACAAGGCGTGCTGTGGTGTTCTGGATGCTTGGCAAGGTTTAGTTAAGTCCATAGTTAAGTCCAACAAAACTTTTACCAAGACTCACGAGATGATGGTTTCAAGAGACGCTGATTATATTACGAGTCTGTGCCAAGAGACGGCAACAGTTTGTCACGGGACCAACGTGATCCTCTTTGAATGAATAAATGAATGTGGGAGGTGTAACGTTTGGAGGTTTTCCGGGCACGTCCAACTGGGAGGAGACCTAGACCCAGACCCAGAACCCGCTCGCTGGAGGGATTATATATCTCGTCTGGCCTGGGAACGCCTCGGGACCCCCCAGGAGGAACTAGAGAGTGTGGCTGGTGGAGAAGGAAGCCTGGGGGGGCCCTGCTTAGCCGGCTGCCACCGTGGATGAGAATGGATGGATGGATGGATGGGTGTAACGTAGCCGGGATCACTTGCAGGCCTCAATGCTTGAGTACATGAGCAATTAAACAATCAATTTGACTGTGACCTGTCCTCCTGTCTTTACATTGTCACGCCTCGACCAGCCAGAAGAGGGTGCCAGAGCCCTCAAGCCTCTGAGAATATCCACAGGAAACCCTTGAGCTCCAGGTGATCTGTGGGGTCACCTGGAGCTCGTTGTGTTTGGGCGTTATAAACCCCTGTTTCCAGTCAGATTCTTTGAAGAGAACACACTTTTCTTTGTTGTTTTTGCCAATTCCCACCTGTTTTAAGTTTAGTTGATCTTCTGGAACAAATCCTGAGTTTCTGACTCTTTCCTTCGGGATTAATAAAGTTTTATCTGATCTTATCGTACCCGGTGGTCCTGCGTTTGTGCTCAGTCTGCATTGTGACATACTGTACGTTGTTGATTTGTTGTTACACAAAAAAGGTTTGTTTGTGCGGTGGTGTTTCTGAGCACTCGGAGTGTGGTACTGACCGGCAAACTCAATTTCTCTGTGTGGCGATCACCATCGATGTACGTCGCTAAAAGGTTGGTTCCTTTGCCACTGACGGGCTCAGACTGTGATTGACTACGTGATGGAAATGGTCCCGGTCACAGCCACATTTTGTTACCTTCTCCTTTTCAGCTTTGGGGAGTTGAGTGCAGCTGTATCATCGCTTAGTTTGCACGTCTGTAATCACAGTATCTTTGCATGCTTCTGTTTCTTTGTCTCTTTTATTGACACACGTCACAACCTCGTCGTGGTAGTAGCGCATGACATTGTGATGGCTTTCATATTTCATTTCTGTTGCCCATGTTGACATCATTCTCCCATGTAACGACCTTGACTGGCTCCCAGCAATCACTTGCATTCATGCATTCAAGACACTGGTCATTTGATGTTAAAAAAACACTCAAATATAAAATACGTTCACAAGATGCGTTTTTTGCGCTGGCCCCTCCTATTTTCAATCAAGTTCAGCATTGACAGCACTCTTTGACTGGTTACTCATGTCGGTCTATAGGGTTATTTGCATACTTGGACACACACACACACACACACACACACACAAATAGCACATTTACGAGACGAATAGAACGAGTTTTGAATAGAAGTTGCCTGCATAAATTGCTGGGCAGGCGTGCAATTCTGAGCACGTTACCAACATCTAAGAACATACAACATACAACATGCCAACATGAATGGTCTCAGTTTTCTTGACCGACGATTGGCAGTTCCAGAGTCCCCCTCTCACATCAAGGCCTGTGTAGGTTGAGATCGTTGGGTAGAGGAGATCGGCGGGGTTGCGGTAACGAGCGGAGGGTCTTTCAGTGACACGTGCTGCGGTAGGATGTCCAGACTGTAATGGATTGTAGGCACATGGCTAGCACAGGAGGAGGGAACGATGAGGTGTAGGACTAACCTGTAGCTGTAGGACTCCTTGGACAATGTTAACGTGCATTAATTAACTGGGTTGTTATTGGTCAGTGAGCCCAGTCCCGGTACTCACATGTAGAACATGCAGCGCATCGCGAATGTCAGGAACACAGAGAGCGCCGGTAAAGTCACAGACAGGGATGCTTAAAACGTGACAGTTTATTTAATTTATTTATCATTTTTGGATTGTGAATGTGATGGAATTTTGACTTTCAAGCTCCACAGTGAATACAGCCAGAATACTGGCTGTGCCTTCCAGTGTGTTTCCATGGGCTGTATAACACTCTCATGACTCACAACATTGGTTAGCACTTCCAACGAAGGAAAACTAAATTATATTATTTATTCTCACTTTCCTCTTTTGTTCCTCAGTTAGTTCCAGAACGCCCACCACAGCATACCTCACCTCTGGTGGTGTCAGGGCCGGTAAGAATCAGAGGCCCCTGGGCCAGACTCTTGTGGTTTGGAGGCCCCCACACACATACACGCGCATGCATGTACGCAATACACTAACTAGCATACTATTTGTTGGAAACTCCTGTACTTGTACAGGATTTACACTGACAGGCTACAGCATACAACGTTCAGGACAATATCAACACCTGTAATAGCTCATACAGGGATTCACACCACATGATGGTATTAGCAAGGCATTAGCCCAACTGTGTCACTAGGTTTTGCGTTGCACCAACAGTACTCAAATATGCAAATACAGCCTACTGGTGTTCTACCTCCACCAACAGTTCTATGATTCAGTCTTCAATCAATCAATCAATCAATCAATCAATCAATCTCACTCACTCACTCACTCACTCACTCACTCACTCACACACACACACACACACACACACACACACACACACACACACACACACACACACACACACACACACACACACACACACACACACACACAGGCTAGGATCAATTCATTCTGCATATTCAGCAAATAATAATACCTGTATTTCCTATCATACAGGATTTCCACCATATCACACATCCTGGCATAGAAACACAATGACACAACAATAATGTTTTCCAAAAACAACCAATGCACTTCCATAAACACAGAGACAAGAATATAATATTAGAATAATAATTGACGGTTATTGTAAAAACTAGTGCCTGAGGCATATCGACAGAAGTTCAGAGCTCACAAAAAGTCGCCTGGTAGAACCTTCATGGAGTTCGCCCGTGAGAAAGTGTCAGTTTAATCGCTGGTGCAAAGCAAGTAACGTGACTGATTTTGCCTCTCTATCTGAATTGATTCTCCTTGAAGAGTTTAAGAATAGTCTGTCTGACCGGTTAGTGACCTACCTTAACGAACAAAAAGTTGGGTCGTTGGCGCAAGCTGCTGTGCTCACTGATGAGTTTGTGATAACGCACAAGCAAACATTTGGGACTCCCCAAAATGAGAGTAGGGCTTTTACCCCTTCTGCCCCAGCCAGAATGCAGTCTAGTCCGCCACGCACATTGCCTCCCCGCTCCAGCGAGTTACGGGAGTGTTATTATTGTCATCAAACCGGACACATCAAGGCGGACTGTTTTATGTTGAAACGCAAGCTGTCATCAAGTAACCGAGCAAAAGAAGTTGGTTTGGTGCAAACATTGGTGGGTCCAGTGTCACTAGCCCCGGAGGTGGAGTGTGACACTCTGGAACCCTGTTACGCACCATTTATGTTGGACGGGCTGGTTTCCCTCAGTGCAGATGCATTGATCCAGTGCGCATACTAGGGGATACTGGAGCAGCACAGTCTTTCATATTGTCTGATGTGTTACCTTTTTCGAATGAGTCTTTAAGTGGCTCTAGTGTGCTGGTGCAAGGCATTGAAATGGGTTTTGTGTCGGTGCCTCTCCATCAGATACATCTAACCTGTGACTTAGCCAATGGAGTGTTTAAAGTGGGCGTGTGCCCGTCTTTACCCGTTAGAGGTGTCACGTTTCTGCTAGGAAGTGACATTGCTGGTGGCAAAGTTATGCCCGTTTTAGAACGACCTGAGATTTTGCAGCCGGATGTGTTGGCTCAGGATTTCCCTGAAGTGTTCTCAGTGTGTGCGGTCACCCGTGCTCAAGCACGTAGTTTGGTTGAAGCGGTTGACTTGTCGGATACCCTGTTCGCGACTGAGTTGACTGGCCAGACTGCGTCAGCACCTGTCTACTGCTGAGCCGTGTGTCCAGCTTAAGCTTCAGTGTGATAATCCTACCTCCGAGACAACCAGGTTACCTATGAGTCGTAGTAGTCTTATTGCTTCTCAGAAGGAGGACGTTCGTCTAGCCAAGTGTTTTGCTACTGCTCTTGCTCCAGAGAGCTAAAAACAAGGAAGTGGCTTATTTTGTGGAAAACGGTCTCCTGATGCGGAGGTGGAACTCTCGCGCTGATGTCGATAACGAGTGGAGTAATGTTTTTCAAATTCTTGTGCCTATACAATACCGACAGTCCGTTTTATCCCTGGCTCATGACCATCTCTGGTCTGGTCATCTAGGGATTACGAAAACCTATGACCGAGTGTTGCGACATTTCTTCTGGCCAGGTTTGAAGCGAGATGTGGCTAGGTTTTGCCCGCACCTGTCATGTATGTCAGATCACGGGGAAGCCTAATCAGGTTATTAAGCCTGCCCCTCTTCACCCGATCCCAGCTATGGGGGAACCGTTTGAACATGTATTAGTTGATTGTGTTGGCCCTCTGCCAAAAACAAAATCCGGCAACCAGTTCCTCTTACCCTGAAGCTATCCCTCTTAGGAGTATAACATCTCAGTCAGTAGTAAGGGCCCTGATCAAGTTCTTTTCTACTTTCGGCCTCCCTAAGATCGTACAAACGGATCAAGGTACCAACTTCCTTTCCGGAGTATTCGAACAGGTGTTAACATCACTGTCGATATCTCACAGGATCTCCAGTGCTTATCACCCTGAGTCTCAGGGAGCACTCGAAAGATGGCATCAGACCTTTAAGTCGGTGTTGCGCAAGTACGTTATGGAGAGCGGTAGGGAATGGGATGAAGGCGTTCCCCTGGCTCTATTTGCAGTAAGAGAAATAGTGCAAGAGTCACTGGGTTTTAGTCCCGCAGAGCTGGTATTTGGTCACACCGTGAGAGGCCCTTTGAGAGTGTTAAAGGATCAGCTAACGGGCGAGAGTTCGCCCACCCAGCGAAACGTGCTGTCCTATGTGAGTCGCTTTCGAGAACGACTGCACGAAGCTTGCAGTATCGCTAGGGTGAGTCTCTCTGTTGCACAACGAGATATGAAACGGCAGTTCGATAAGAAGACACTTCCACGTTCGCTAAAATCAGGTGACCTGGTTTTAGTGTTATTGCCAATTCCTGGTACTTCTATGAGTGCTCGTTTCTCAGGACCTTACACCATTGACAGGAGATTGAGTACTACCGACTATGTTGTCAGAACCCCTGATAGAAGACGGAAAACCAGAGTGTGTCATACGAAGCACAGCTGTCTTGATCACATCATAAGACAAACTGTCTTCCAGAGAGAGAGCGGATAAAATCTCCTGGGCTTTACCTGTCAATTTACATTGGAGCAACACAGACCAGACCTCTTTTGGCCATTTCAGAGAGGTAGCAACTCGCTCAAAAGCGCTGAAGTATGAGTCTACTTCCGCCTCACGAAATTGAGGTACTAACCCTATGTTTCTGCTCACATCGAAACCCCCCGCAGCCACGGAGAGATCGGTACCAATGGGCCTAGCAGGACCAGGAGATTGATCAGAACTCATAGCCTTAGCAGCAGCTTCTAATTCTAGGCGCTTTATCTTCACCTCCTTTTCCACCTCAATTTCTAACTCCATTCTTCAAATAGCCAACCGGTGACTATATTCAGCATCTCTCTCCTTCTCCTGTGCCTCAAACTGTAACCGCGCTAAGCGTAGCCTATGGCGGGCATCATCGCTTACCCTAGAAAAGGATAGCGGAGAAAATCTGGGCACAGTATGAGGAGGTTTAAACTCAACCTCAACCAGCCCTC
This sequence comes from Coryphaenoides rupestris, assembly GCA_002895965.2. Classification (NCBI taxonomy): domain Eukaryota; kingdom Metazoa; phylum Chordata; class Actinopteri; order Gadiformes; family Macrouridae; genus Coryphaenoides; species Coryphaenoides rupestris. Next base: position 8,354 of record PIJE02004748.1, on the reverse strand, counting down.
CCTCAGCTACCTCTTCCTCCCGATTGTCCTTCTCAGCGCCAGGAGACAAGGCAGGGGACGGAATAGCGGGCTCACTAGCAGTCGCACTGTTCCCCGTACCCAGCACCTTATGGTGCACTAACATATTCACTGATATAACAGCTTCCTTCAGTTCGGCTTTTACAAGACAATGTGAGACTGCAAATTCAAAGTGTGCCGCAATGGCATACAAATCCTTCTTCCTACAGCGGTCAAGAAGGATCACTAAGAAACCCCCCAATATCAAAAGAGCTCATGATGACGAATGTCTCAAACAGCCTCAAGCCAAACCTCAACCAAGCTAACCAATACTAACAGCCTACTTGACGTGTGCACTGCACACCAACACTCACCCAACCCGTTGCTTAAAAGGATCAAGGATCCCGGACGAGCCCCCACTTTGTTACGTCCCCTGGTGGCTCAGAGTAGAAGGACGCAACAGGTTGAGCAAGTGAGGGTGCAGTCACACAAAACCAGATACCAAATATGCAAAATAGAAAAGCATTTATTNAGTTTCTTTTCATTTATTTATAACAGACAGTATAACAGACAGTATATAACAAAAACCGTATATATTTAAACATTCAAAGCCCAACCCTCCCAAAACAGACAGAGGAAAACAAAACATGCTAGAACTGGCAACTTTGGTAACTTGAACTTTATAAAACATTTTTAATTAAATTCTAAAAATAAAGAACTCAAACTTTTTGGCAGCCTTATGCATTTGGGATTTTTGTTGCTTTTTTCCTGTTGTACCGAACTCGTACCGAACCGTGACCCCAAAACCGAGGTACGTACCGAACCGTGGCTTCTGTGTACCGTTACACCCCTAGTGTGTGTGTCCAGTTTTCCACCAGCTCACTTTGGGAAGCTGTATGGTCTGATCATGGCACTGGCCGCCATCTTCTCCTTGCTGCAGTACGCCTGCTTCATCCTGATCCATGAAGTGCTGGGAGGAGACCCTCTCTACGTCAGTGCAGCAATAACTCATAACTAAGGCTGCATACACAACTGTAAATTACTATATTTACCATGACTCCGATTGCATCGTATGATAGGTGGGAAGTTACTTTAGTTGGTATGTGGAGAACTAGTGCAGTGGTCACTCAAAACTTGCCTGTTCAGAATGGGCTGATTGCTTGGCCTCTGGTATTGCTGCTTGCATCTTTCTCAACTTCACACCTGACACGACACCTTCTTGGGTCCTCAACAACACACCCGCCAGTGCAGTGTCTGTTCGTAGTAGTATGACGTCAAGTGACGTTGATTGGATGAACACTTCAAGAAAATGGAAGGACATACATAATGTGGCAGCATACCTTGCCACACAGCAGTAAAGTGGCTTTACAGGGGCTGCTTCCATGAACAGGACACAGGCAGTTGTCGGTGAACCGGTTTATTGCAGCTTTGAAGAATGGACTGCAGGCCGAGCACGTGGTACAATGCTAACATGTTAGCTCTTGCGTGTGTGTGGTGATGGCTGGTTCACCCTTACCTGATGCACCAGATGATTTGCTACTCAGAACTATCTGGGAAGTCGTCCTTTGAAGCTGTTTGGGACGCGGGTGGCAAGGGAGTGTCACAAAAGTGGCTCGTTTGTGGGTATTTGCTTGAATATGTTTCATATGAATCTTGGTGTCAGATATAGATAGCAAGTCTTGATTTAGATATTTCCTCATTTATATGTTTGCTCAGCTCATTATGCCTTTGCATGGGTTCTTATTGTGTTTGCCAGAAGGAAAACCAAGATCCAAAATCCAGCTTTTCAAAACGGTTGTCACAGAGCCAATAAAATAATATACCAAGAATATGAAGAAAAAAAAAAAAAAAATGTCAGTACAGGTTCACTGCAGAAAAAGCAGAGAAGGATCATGGATGATGATCCTTCTCTGCTTTTTCTTGGCTTCAACAAAAAACGCAGTGCGGTGCACCTTGTGTTTTACAGCCTGCTGAAGTTTTCTAACTCTTTATTTCTTCCTCTCTGTCTCTCAGGTGGACATCGCCCTGACGCTGCTGTGTCTGTTTGCCTTCATCAGCCCCATCTACATCCACCTGCACTGTCGCAGGATGGCCGCTCAGAGGGCACAGACAGCAGGAGCTGCCGTCTCCTTGTAACAACCTCCTCTCCTTCAATCACCTCCTCTCTTTTCCACTCCCCTCCATGGTTGACAGTAGGGATGCACCGATACCACTTTTTTTCAGACCGAGTACAAGTACAAGTACTTACATTTGGGTACTTGCCGATACCGAATACCGATACCGAGTACTTAATAAAACCATTACAGTTCTAATGACTTTGAAAACATGTTTTATTTTCAATCAGATGTTAAACAATTAAATTAAACAAATATAACTTCAATTAATAATTTCATAATTAATAATTTCAATTAAATGTAACCTATTCAGAACCATCCAACATACGTCAGTCGGATACTCGGTACCAAGGACGTGTTGTTGTTTAGGACATTGGTGGACATCACAGATATTGCGCCAAGGATGCGCAATGATGACGCTCCCGTGAGGCGCGGGGCTCAGAGTCAGCGTCTCTGTGGGGGGGCTCCGTTAATTCGCGTTCTGATGGGGGGGGGGGGGTGCACCGTTAATTTGCGGTTCTGATGGGGGGGGCTCCGTTAATTCGCGGTTCTGATGGGGGGGGGGCTCCGTTAATTCGCGGTTCTGATGGGGGGGTGCTCCGTTAATTCGCGGTTCTGATGGGAGGGGGCTCCGTTAATTCGCGGTTCTGATGGGGGGGTGCTCCGTTAATTCGCGGTTCTGATGGGGGGGGCTCCGTTAATTCGCGGTTCTGATGGGGGGGGGGGGGTGCTCCGTTAATTCGCGGTTCTGATCTCATGCGCAGTTGCTATTAAACATCCATAAACGACAACTCGGTTGCATCTCTTTATTTCAATATTCCTTGGCTAAGAATATTACAAGGTTAACGTTGCGTTGCCAAAGTGGTATCGGTGCGGTTGTATCGGAGTAGTTTAACGAGTACATGAGCACAGTATCGGACCGATACCGAATACTGGTATCGGTATCGGTGCATCCCTAGTTGACAGGCAAAACCAAGCCAGGTTATTTTCACCAAAATCACCCACGTTATATATAGAAATCTTGTTTTTCCATGCATACATACATGCTGTATATAGAGGCTGTATTTTTTGTATAATTATTTGTTTGTGTACTGTCGCTTGTCATGCCACAAGAATTTCACATGTTCAGAATGGCCCCGTGTCATGATGATACAATAAAAATCTTGTGCGAGCTTTGACAACTGCTGATCTAAGTGATGTGTTGGTGATCAGAGAGAAGCTGTATGGTGATTAAAGTTTTTTTATTTTCAAAGAGCACCACCACATGATACTGCGTTCAACACAATAGTTCCTGCCAAGCTCAGGAGTCTAGGCCTGCACCCGACCATGTGCAGCTGGATACTAGACTTCCTGTCGGGCCGCCGCCAGGCGGTGAGGATGGGCAGCACCACCTCAGAGCCACTGACCCTCAAGGGATGCGTGTTGAGCCCTCTCCTCCCTGTACACCCACGACTGCATGGCTATGCACAGCTCCAACGTCAACGTTTGTTGACGACACGACAGTGTTGGGTCTGATCGCCGACGACGAGACAGCCTACAGGGAGGAGGTTGGATCACTGGCACAGTGCTGCCAAGAGAACAACCTCGCCCTCAACGTCCAGAAGACCAAGGAGCTGATCGTGGACTACAGGAAGCGGAGAGGAGAGCACGCCCCCATCTCCATCGACGGTGCTGCAGTAGAGAGGGTCAGCAGCTTCAAGTTCCTCGGCGTGCACATCTCCGAGGACCTCGCGTGGACCACGCACACCACACACGTGGTGAAAAAGTCCCAACAACGCCTGTATTTCCTCAGGCGGCAGGAAATTTAACATGTGCCCCCGCATCCTCAGAACATTCTACTCCTGTACCATCGAGAGTGTTCTTACAGGATGCATCACCGTCTGGTACGGGAACTGCACCGCACTGGAGCGTAAAACACTACAGAGGGGGGTGCGGACGGCCCAGTACATCGTTGGAGGTGAGCTTCGCTCCCTCCTGGATATATACACCAGGCGGTGCGTGGCCAAGGCCAAAAGGATTATTAAAGACAACCACCCCAGCCACAAACTGTACACACTTCTACCGCAGTATCAAGTGACGAGCAGACTCAGACAGCTTCCACAGTCAGGCCATCAGGCTGCTGAACAAGTGCTAGTGCTAAGTGTTACTGCTAGTGCTAGCTCTGGTGTGCTAGTGCTAAGTGTTACTGCTTAGTGCTAGTCCTGGTGCAAGTGCTGGTAGTAGTGCTAAGTGTTGGTGCCGGTGCTACTGCTAGTGTTACTACTCGTGCTACTGCTGGTGCTACTGCTAGGGCTAGTCTGGGTGCTAATTGCTAATTACTGGTGCTAGTGTTGTTCGTGTGTTCTGGTGTGACTGAGGAAGTATTCTGTGAATGTCAAAATATAACAATGTATATTTTATTACATTGATTTATATTTGTATTGCTGCCTTAATATTTTTTTGACACTTTATTTTATTAGTTCTTTTGCAACTTGTTAGTTTTCTATAACTGCGGTCAGCTGTTTTGCACATAAGAATTTCACTCACTGCTTATACTTGTGTAAACTGTGAAGTGACAATAAAACACCTGTGGTGCTTCAAGAAATCAAGGCACACAGGATAAACCAGCTATCAGTTGACATAACTAAATCTGTCAACACATGATTTACACTGTACAAACAAATATATCTCCGTTGCAGTAATGAGCTGTCAAGCTAGTAGCATCAATAGGGCAAACGTTGCGAGCAGTCAGCTCTCAGCTTTTTAAGGTTGTTTTGTTCCTTTCAAAGTCTAGCCATTTCTGCTGGTCCCTCCAAGTGCCATGTTACAGCCTCGAGCTGCGTGTAACAAGAAATAAGGGGAAACAGGAGTCAAATGTACAAACATGTTTATTCCAACAGACAGCAAGTAGTTCAGTAGACTGTAGTTTCTAGAACAGAAAGTATCAACAAGCCACCGAGGCTATATCAAATGGTCAATGGCCCAAGGTGCTGCGGTCCAACAACAAATCTGACGTACCCTCTCTAAGCCACACAGCCAGCGTTTCCAGGCAGGTCTGATGCCACAGGTCTGCCACAATGCTGCCTGCTCTGAGGGGGAGGGGCAGCAGCACTTCTAACAGAGGACCTGCTTCATAGCGTACACCTGTGCGCCAACTCAAGCAATTAAGCTGATCCACTCCTGCAGGAAACAAAAAGAAACAGAAAACACACCAAAGGGGAAACACTAAACAAGGCACCAACTTCCGCAAGCCTAAGAACTGGCGATGGATGAATAGATTCCCCAACTTCGGATGGGCTCCGGAGACAACTGCTACCAAGCCCCTCACCATCCAAAAATAACAAAGGAAAATAACAAACGAGTCCACAGACACATTCTGCACCACAGGGAAATTATATTTTCTTGACCAACAGGCACTGGCAGGCAAACCATCCAATGTAAACCAACCGTATTTTACTTCCTACCCAAAGGAAATGTGTAAAACTCAAATGCACTCAGGCCAAAACAGCAACCAAAATATCATACACTCCCCCCACCCCTTAATAAGAAGTTGAAACACTTAACTTAAGCCAATTAACTTACCCAACATCACAGAATCCAAATAAAACCAATTTAGTCCAGCGTTTGCCGAGCCGCCATGTTACAGGGCAACTCTAAAAACCAAAAGCCACACATTGCTGCCTGCTCTGAGGGGAGGGGCAGCCACACTCTTATAGCAGAGGACCTGCTTAATTGCTTCATAGCGTACACCTGTGTTCCAGCTCAAGCAATGAAGCTGATCCACTCCTGCAGGAAACAAAAAGAAACAGAAAACACAGCAAAAGGGAAACACAAAGCAAGGCCCAGCCTAGCGGGCCGTAACAGCTACGTTCTGTCTTTCTTCTACTGAAATTAATGGCTTTAATGTAAAATGTCAGGGGCGGGCAGCTGGGCTCGGGTCACATCCTACATATGTAAAGTATATACTACATAATCTATTATAATTTAACGTCCACTTCGGTCTGCTCCTCGAAGATAGCGTTGCTGGCCACTTGAGGAGGCTTGTTGACATGTTCTTGCCGATGGCTTTCTGTACCCATCTGACTGCTGCACACAACTTTTGTATTTGACAATGTTAACGTACATTAATTAACTGGGTTGTTATTGGCCAGTGAGCCCAGTCCCGGTACTCACATGTAGAACATGCAGCGCATCACGAATGTCAGGAACACAGAGAGCGCCGGTAAAGTCACAGACAGGGATGCTTAAAACGTGATAGTTTTTTCATTTATTTATTATTTTTGGATTGTGAATGTGATGGAATTTTGACTTTCAAGCTCCACAGTTGAATACAGCCAGAATGCTGGCTGTTGCCTTCCAGTGTGTTTCCATGGGCTGTATAACACTCTCATGGACTCACAACATTGCTTAGCACTTCCAAACGAAGGAAAACTAATTATTATTATTTATTCTCACTTTCCTCTGTTTTGTTCCTCAGGTTAGTTCCAGAAAGCCCACCACAGCATACCTCATCCTCTGCGAACAAACGTGTGTTTGTGGGTGTAGTGTGTGTGTGTGTGTGTGTGTGTGTGGTGTAGGAGCTAGTGTGTGTGTGTGTGTGTGTGTGTGTATTTGTGTGTAGTGGATCATGCTGGGGTGTGATACTAGACTTAGTGTGCGATACTGGCTGACGTTCGTCACCGGCCTGGTGGAGTGCCTGTGTTTCGCCGGGGCCATGTTCGGCTGGGCCTCGTTGGTGTTCGTCCTGAAATCCGAGGGATACTTCAGCTCGCTGTGTGTCAACGGCACCGAGGTCAACGGCACGCAGGTCCTCGGTGAGTTGAGATTGTGAATAACTTCATATGTCAATAAATAGATTCAGATGTTTTAAGGATGTATCTTGTGTTCATTCAGTTCAAACTAAACAGAAGTAAGTAATTCATTTCTAACACATACGTATGCCTATGCTTGTAGGTAGGTGTGTGTGAGGGGATGGGGTGCGTGAGAGGAGGGACATGTCTGCGGTGGTCACATGGTATGGGCATGCAGTATTTCCTGTGGCCTCAGTGGACTTAACTCTTACTGAGGGCTGTCAAACTATTGAATAGAATATATTTTGCGATATGGCACAGGGAGATTTATAATCCTTTTACATCAGGCACGCAGTATTCAGAAAACTAAAATCGGAAAAACATCACATTTACATTTATAGCATTTAGAAAACACGTTCATCCAAAGCAACTTACAAGGAGTACATTTGTTGAAGGAGACGGCAATATGTCACTGTGGTGCGTTAAGAATAGAGCAGGTTTCAAGCTTTCATAAATGCAAGGCTAACAGAACGAGTTTCATAATTGCTAGGCTGCCTGCATAATAGCTTGGATAAGAGCCAATGTGCCATTCTGAGTGCAGTACCAACAAGGAGGACAAGCACTATGTGCTAGGGTTAGGAGAGGGAAGGTGGGGGGTGGTGGAAGCTCATTCCTCCACTGCGGTGCCAGAACAGAGGAGGGTTGGGCCTGATCTTAGTGAAGCTGGCACGAGGCATCCAGGCAAAGTTGTTGAGCGGAGCGCTCGAGCTGGGGCGTGGGGTCTGACTGGCAGTTCCACTGACAACCTTGTAGGCCAGTATCAGTGTCTTGAATCTAATGTGAGTGTTTACCGGGAGCCAGTGGAGGTTGCGGAAGAGTGGGGTTGCTTGGGAGAATTCTGGTGAAACAGCAGGTGTGCTGCTGTGTTCTGCATGCATTGTAAGGGTTTGATTGCAGAGGCAGGGAGTCCAGCCAGGAAAGAGTTGCAGTAGTCGAGGCGAGCGCTTGGACCAAGATCTGTGCTGGTGTCACTGGTGAAAAATATAATCACCAGCCACATTTCACCAAAATACCAAATACCAAAATATCCTATGCATTCAGAGCCTTCTTTAAAACATCCATGTTTTGGAGATGTTTTTTTGGGTTTCCATGTTCTATAACTAAAATAATCTAGATCACTCTTTTGGAGAAAGTTGGTATCCAAAACTGCATACCATCAAAGCAACATTTCTTCACGTATTGCGTGTGTTGTGTGCCGACTGCAAGTAGGCTTGGAATGCCGACTGCATTCGTCAAGATTAATGATCAGTACATATAACTGATAGAGATAATTCTAGGTCTATGAATGGAGTTTACCAAAATGTATGCAAAGAGTGCTGTTGAGGAATGCCATTTCCCAGGTCACTGTAGTTCATAGAGCATCATGAAGCAACAATTCATCTGCGCTCTATGATGTAAATATTGAATCCTCTCT
>PIJE02004747.1:17500-23278 GCA_002895965.2 Coryphaenoides rupestris | reverse complement strand
GTGTGTGTGTGTGTGTGTGTGTGTGTGTGTGTGTGTGTGTGTGTGTGTATGTGTGTGTGTGTGTGTGTGTGTGTTTGTGAAATATTCAAGGATCTCTGTATATAAAGGGCCAATGGAAGCGACACACACACACACACACACACACACACAATTATCTGCCATGGAACAAATGAGGACACATTGAAACCTTAACTCACCCTGTTGCCTGAGGAGAGAGAGAGAGAGAGAGAGCGAGAGAGAGAGACAGAGACAGAGACAGAGACTTGATTGTATTTACCACTCGCTTTGGCAATGTAAATGTACGTTTCCCATGCCAATAAAGCTCTTTAAATTGAAAATTGAATTGACAGAGAGAGAGACAGAGATAGAGAGAGCAAACCGACTCATAAGATGCATCCCTAATACCCCAGCAGTAGCATTCTGATCCGGGGGAATTGTCCGTCTGATTAACCGTCTGAGTCTCCAGTTTCACGGTTGATCTGAGAACATGTCAACGGGAGCATTCCCACACTGGCCAGCATGACACAGGGCCTGACCCGGGCAAACACAGGTGTGCTGCCTCCAACCACTACACCTGGCTGGCTAACGCTACGTCGCTAGCACAGGTTAGCGATGCTAAAGCGCTCGACCGCACGTTCAAGCCGGACGCGTGCTAATGTGGCCGTGGCCAATATCAGCTGATACTAACTAGAGTGTGGATTCTGGCTGGTGAGTTTCTGGCTAGGTGGTGGTGGTGTTTCCCACTCCTAGCAGCTCAACAGTAGCCCTCAAAAAGTCCTTCACCTTGTATCGGACACTAGTACCATGGTCTCAAGGGGGAGGGGCTTGCGTATAGACCAGGTGTGTGAAAAGGTTTTCAATTTAAAGGAGACATACTATACCACCAGGTGTGAGCGTGATTAGCCATTCCAAGTGGTTTCAAAAAACGGTTTAATCTCCGGTTTATGACATCACAAGTGGGAGTGTCCACTTAGATGTATGCTGGATAGATCAGCCGACCAGCCTACCCAGTGGACTGCAGCAACTGGTAGGCTGATCTATCCACCCTACATCTGGGTGGACACTCCCACTTGTGATGTCAGAAACCAGAGATTCTGAAATCGCTTGGAAGGGCTAATCACCCTCACACCTGGTGGTGTAACAGGTCTCCTTTAGGACGCGTGCACACGGCTGTGGAGTTAACTGTATATTGTTCTGTTGGTTTGAACGAGGTATGGTTGGGTGCCCTGATCCACACGACTAAGTGAACACAAACACACCCACATACACACTGGTGGACGTGCACGTGTGCATGTGTGCATGTGTGTGTGTGTGCGTGCGCGTCCACGCGTATAATTGGCAAATGTCTTAATTGCCTAATGACCTTGAACAATCCCTTTAATTGGGCAGAGCGAGGGGCAGGTTATGAATAGACGGACGGGAGGGAAAAAGTGAGAAAGGAACAGTTTAACTTGATTAACACCGAAAGAGATGGATGTACACTGTCTGCCTGGGCACGTGTGTGTGTGTGAGTGTGTGTGTGTAAGACAGAGAGACAGAGAGACAGAGAGAGAGAGAATGAAGAAGTGTAGGAGAGTGTAATTCCAACAAAACTGTATAATGGATGGCACTTTAGAATATTACACGTCCAAATGACCTCGCACTCACACAGAGCGTGCACGCAAACACACACACTCACACACCACACACACACACGCACACACACTCACACACAGTGTGCGCACACACACAGACACACGCACCCAAGTGCCACACACACACACACAGCGTGCACGCACCACACAGACACACACACACACTCACACGTGTGCGCGGACACACACACACACATCACACACAGTGTGGACACACACACACACGCACAGAGCGTGCACACACACACACACACACACACACACACACACACAAAATGTAGGCTTTGCCAAATGATTTTATCTCCTCAATTAGCCCTAAAGAGGAAGGAAAAACAGAAGGAGAAAAGTGGGGAGGGGGAGGAGGAGGGACAAGGAGGAAAGTAGGAGATGAGGTGCGAAGAGAAGAGAAGGAGAGAGAATGAGAGAAGTGGAGAAAGGAGAGAGGAGGAAATGATTGCGAAGAGGAGAAGGGGGATGGAAGGGAGAGGAGAGGAGAGGAGAGGAGAGGAGAGGAGAGGAGAGGAGAGGAGGGAGAGGAGTGAAGGAGAGGAGAGGAGAGAGAGGAGAGGAAAGTGAGAGGAGAGGAGAGAGAGGGAGGGTGAGGAGAGAGAGGGAGGGTGAGGAGAGGAGAGGAAAGAGAGGGAGAGGAGAGGAGAGAGAGGAGAGGAGAGGAGAGGGAAGAGGGAGAGGAGAGAGGAGAAAAGGAAATTATGGGGAAGAGGGGAGGAAGGGAAAAGGACCGAGAGAGGAGAAAGGAGAAGTGAGAATTCTCAAGCGATCGGCAATGAGGAGGAGGAGGAGGAAGAGGAGGAGGAGAATCAGGAGTAGAACACGCATCGATACTTCACTACGTTTGTCGTCTCTCCGTTGCTGACAAGCGACACGCACATAAGACAGAACTACCGGTGTTCACCCCCAGGCTCCAGACCAGACATCCCTCCTGTGTCTATAATATGAGGCACGGTCGGTCGGGGACGGATGGAAACATGGTCCCCGCCCCCCCTCCCCCGCATGACAGGAAGAGGACAAGATGGAGAGAGGGCAGAGGAATGACGGATGGAGGGATGAGGAGGAGAGGAGAGGAGAGGAGAGGAGAGGAGAGGAGAGGAGAGGGGAATCATTTCAGATTATTTCCTCTCTATTTCTGCTCAGGTTTTTGCTGTGAAACGGGTGTGTGTGTGTGTGTGTGTGTGTGTGTGTGTGTGTGTGTGTGTGTGTGTGTGAGTGTAAGGGTCGGGGGTCATGGCGATGGGAAAATTAGTGTCGCTAAGGTGACCATCGAGGTCACGGTGACCACTAAGCAGAGGAAGGCACACACACACACACACACACACACACACACACACACACACACACACACACACACACACACACACACACACACACACACACACACACACACACACACACACACACACACACACACACACACACACACAGCAGGGGAAGCCATTCAGACTATTTCAGGATGGCCACAAAATGTCGGACTGGGGTGCTGGCGGCAAAGTGGGTTGTGTGTGTGAGTGTGTCACATACCCACACACGCACACACACACACATGCACACAGACAGACACACACACGCACAAACAGGAAGAAAGGGACACACACACACACACACACACACACACACACTCAGGAAGAGAGAGAGAGAGAAAGAGAGAGAGAGAGAGCATAGAAGAGTGTGGAAATTCATAGTTTGCGATGCGACGGCAAGTCTAAACCCTAACAGCTCCTGTTATCAGCGGCTGTTCAGCCAAACACCAGCACAGACTTCAGTGCTTTGTTATACTGTATGTACTGTACACATGCTTTACCATTGCATGTCCGTTTAAGATAAGATACGATAAGATAAGATAGAACTTATATATTATATTAACCCCGAAGGAAATTCTTGTGCCACAGTAAACATAAGAATAAAATATAAACATAAGATACAAATAAACATAAGAATAAAAACAATAGAATAATACATATAAAGTGTATAAGGCATAAATGCTAACATCAGAGCCTAATAGAATAACAATAAAAATAACAAATTTTTCGTAAAGAAATAACTGTCTGTCTGTCTATATGTGGCATGTGTGATGCAGGTCCATTCTCTCTGTAAAAACACCCTCCTGTCTTAACACAAAAAACTGCTTTTTTTTTACAGTTTTTTTTTCTTCTCCACCTCACCGATCTGTCTGTCTCTTTCCAGCCCGTAATCTGTGTGCTTTTAGGTGTGCTTTCACATCAGGGAGCCCAGAGCCCAGATTCGAGTACACTTGACCGCAAAAGTCCAGTCCGGTCCAGTTTGTGTGGTTTGTGTGATTAGTGTGAACACTGTGACCACACCACCGAGTCCACTTTAAAACGGTGCTCTCCACCGAGTACGGCTCGTATCAGGTGTGACAACGACCACAGCAAAATACAGAACCTCATCCTCTGAACTGCAGGGCCACAGCGGGTGAAGTAGGAAGGCAGGCGAGAGTCGTGGTCGTTCTCAACGTCGTCTCCGAAATATTGATGCGTAGCGTACTCTTCTTCTTCTTTTAAGTGGCGGTTCACAAACCGACCAGGGGGGCCACAGCGCCACCTACTGTATCTGGGTGTGTAGATACGCACAAGTGTACTCAATTCTAACAACAAAATAACTAGCTACTCAGGTCTCGGACACGGTTCGAAAGCAATCGTAGCTAATGTGAAGATGCCCTTAAAATGTGTTCATTGCCTACTTTGTTGTGTGTGTTTCCTCGCGTATTCTCTTCCTTACCGCGTGACGACGTCTTTGTGCACTCGATATAAATAAACAAAATGATTATCCTTCTGCGGCCTCGCCAGCCCGCCGGTTGTATTTGCATTCAAATGGACTCTCCGATATTTGTGTTGCTCTCGCTCGCCCGTTCCTTCTCGCGGAGAGAGAGAGAGACACGCGGTTAACAAAACAAACTTGAGCGGTAATTATGGGATGGCTCGCGCTGGCTGCCTCCACCGGGGGTCTCACACAATTGAATCAAAGACGCATTGTCTCGTATGCGCACGCACACACACACACACACACACACACACACCACACACAACACACACAGCACACACACACACACACACACACACACACACACACAACACACACACACACACACACACACACACACACACACACACACGTAGGTACTCGAGCACACACGCGCACACACACACACACACACACACGCACATACGCACACACACACACGTATGCTTAGGGAAATTAAGGCAAATTAAAGTCTGATTTGAAACCAATAAAGGAGACATACGATCACCCGGCTCGGTTCCCCGGGCTGAAATTTCCCGCCGTTTATATCAACATATTTAAAGTGAAGCGACAACAAAAAGACAACACAACACACAGAGAGAGATGTTACGGCGGCCATGTTGTCGCAGAGGTGCCGGGCGGAGAGGGGAAGGGGGAGGGGGGCGGTGGCCATTAGCCTGGGCTGCTTCCAGAACATTCGGGAGCCTGCTTCCTGATGTTACCCCTGAGCTCCTGAGGTCCATTCACAGGCACCAGGTGCTGCTTTATATGGGCCAACAATAATAGATTGTAAGACACATCTGCCGCGAGAGAGACATAGAGAGAGACACAGAGAGAGAGAGAGAGAGAGAGAGAGAGGAGAAGAGAGAGGAGAAGAGAAGAGAGAGAGAGAAGAGAGAGAAAGAGAGAGAAGACGAGAGAAGAGGGAAGGGATGGAGAGAGCTGTGTATGGGTGAGTACTAGTGTGTGGATGAGTCGTGTGTGTGTGTGTGTGGGGGGGGGGGGCAGTATATGTTAGTTGTATGTTTGTGTATGTTTGTCTCCACCTGTTTGTATGTGGTGGTGTGGTGTGTGTGTGTGTGTGTGTGTGTGTGTGTGTGTGTGTGTTGTGTGTGTGTGTGTGTGTACGTGGTACGTGTGTACGTGTGTATGTCTGTGCACCTGTTCGGATGTGTATGTTGTCTGTTTGTGAGTCTATGCATCTGTGTGTGTGTGCAGTGTGTGTGTCTGCGCGCAATGTGTGTGTATGCGTGCAGTGTGTGCATGTGTGTGCGTGCATGCGTGTGTGTGTGTGTATGTGGTTGCATGTGTGCAGTGAGAGTCAGCAGTATTATTATTTATGGTTTGGGACTGCGGTGTGTTGACTCGA
>PIJE02004747.1:7500-12500 GCA_002895965.2 Coryphaenoides rupestris | reverse complement strand
GTCACCTCCATAGCCACGCCCCTTCTGTGTGCGCGACCAGGGGGCGTGGCTATGGCGTCACCGCCATTGGCACGACGAGGGGGCGTGGCTATGGCAGGGGCCTATACTGAAAAACACACACACACACACACACACAGCATAAACGCCCCCTAAACACACGTGTGTGTGTGTCTGTGTTTGGCGAGGGGGCGTGGCCCCTTCTGTATGAGCGACGAGGGGGCGTGGCTATGGCGTCACCGCCATTGACACCATTTTGATTGGCGCCATTTTGGCGTCTATAAATATTACACCACCACACGCCATTACGCCAAACACAGACGCCATTTTGACACCATTTTGATTGGCACCATTTTGGCACAACATAAAACACAACATAAAATACATAGGCCTATACTCAAAAACACACACACACACACACAGCATAAACGCCCCCTAAACACACGTGTGTCTCTCTGTGTTTGGCGAGGGGGCGTGGCTACGGCATCACCGCCATAGCCACGCCCCTTCTGTGTGCGCGATGAGGGGGCGTGGCTTTGGCGTCGCCGCCATTGGCGCGACGAGGGGTGTGTGTGTGTGTGCGTGTGTGTGTCCACACATAAACAAGCGGGACAAAAACTGCTTAGTCATTGTCATGCAATTTAATGAGCTAATACGGTTTGGACCCCTCTCATTTCGAGGCTCATAAATCAATAAGTATAAGTCCCTTTGTTTCCATAGTTACATATATGTGACCGTCACGAGTGTAGCTACATTTTGATGTATAGATTACGTATGTGGAGTTAATATTGTGGGCGGGATGGCAGTTTTAAAAATAGATTGTGGGGTTTTTTTTCGTCTGCTCCACGCTCTAACCTGACGTCACCCGCTCTGAGCGGCGCAATACACACCCATGTTAAACTGTCTGAGGAGCTGAAAAATCAATTAAGTCTGAACTGTAATTGTGTCAAAAGTATGAATGTTATGAAAATTGTGAAATCATGTGTGAATTCATCCAAGTTTCCTGAACGTTTTAATGTTTGAATGGAGTTTCTACCTGAATGTATGACTGAATGGGAAGAGGTTGAATATGAGTGGTTTTGGACACATTTTGAACACTCACCCCCATTCATTTCAATGGGGCAAAAATGCTGTTAAATGTTGAATATTTCGGAAAGTAATAATGGTATGTTACAAACAAAATGGTAGCACTCGATTTCCCGGTCAAGGCGCACGTTTTGATGTATTTTTTGCGTGTGTGCTGGCAACGCTGTGAGACTAGTAGCGCGCCGAAATAACGCGGAAGAATAAAAAGATAAGTATGATGGAGAGTAATAGTGTGCTTTGCATTGCAAAGGCACCCCTAATGATACAAATATTCTCGTATTTATTATTATTATAATTATTTACATCCGAGGATGTCTGTAGAATTGATGTGAACGCAATCACCAATGATTTCTCACAAATTCAGCCCTTAAGAACATGGGCGCACTCCAAATAGGGTCGCTACGACTGCGCAGGAACTTTGTAAGTGGACTTAAGAAGACATTTCTTCTTAACTTTTTCTTAACTGCGTTCGTGAATGAGGTCCAATGACGTTATGCATATTTACAAAAACATATTTTCTCAGCGTTCCGGCCTCCCGTGCTCAACCGAGACACAGACCAGTGTCAGGTCACCGAAAACAAAAGCACTCCTGTGTACGTGTATATTCTTCTGTCGCGCTGAAACACAAGTTGTGTGTAACTGTGTGACATCCTGACCTTGATTTAAACGCGCCAATTGTTGCTTCGCACAATGAGCATGTGTCAGAAACGTACACACACAATGACAGCTGACCGGTGGGAATCGTCCAGTCTTCCCTTTGTTGTGTTTCACCCTGCGGCGGTGGTGGTGGTGTTGTCCTGAAGCTAGCGTCTCTTTTAAGATTCAAGATCCAAGATTCAAGATTTCTTTATTGCCATACGTAACAAGTACAATGGAATGCTCACTCCCCACTCACTCCTGCAGTATTCTTCTAAACAAACATTCTAAAACAACGCTAAATAATTAGTCATCGTACCCAGAAGTAGAACCTAGTAAGTACGGTGAAAATAAAAGTGACAAGTAAAGTAGAAATACTCCGGCTGTATTAAAAAAAATTGTAAAATTGTCTGCGTGCAGCACAGTAATATTCTTATACTAGCATAAAAATGGTAACTCTGAGCTGTTTGACCGCTGTAACAATGGAAACTTCTGGATTCTGCATTCCCTCTGTAAATACCTTGCATTCTGTTTCTGTGGCACAGCGGGGAAGAAAATGATGCAATTTATGTGCACCTTCAGTCGTCAGAAGGCCATCTCAAAATCTCTGAATACTGCAACTGCACTGTGCTAAAACCACGCAGGTGCACACACATACACACCAGTCACACACACACACACACACACACACACACACACACACACACACACACACACACACACACACACACACACACACACACACACACACACGTGATCTCTCTCAGAAGGAAATGCTCTGTCTGTCAAGACAAGCTGATCTGGTCAGCTACCCTCAGAGGAGTGTGTGTGTGTGTGTGTGTGTGTGTGTGTGTGTGTGTGTGTGCATGTGTGTGTGCATGTGTGTGTGCGTGCACACATCCTAGAGTGTGGGCATGAAAATCAATGTCTCATCTTTGTTCCATTTGTTCAAAACAGCTCCATGTGTGATAACCTCAGATGTTACTCAGAGATAGAGAGAACGGGAGAGAGATAGAGAGAGAGAGAAGTTGGAGAGAGAGAGAGGTAGAGAGGTAGAGAGAGAGAGGTAGAGAGACAGAGACAGAGACAGAGAGAGAGAGGGATTGGGAGAGAGACATCAGTGCTGAACAGAGCCAGGGTGCTCATGTCAGATGTATTGAGAAATGTTGCTTCCTCACACTCTGTAAGTACCCCTCCAGCCACGAACAAATGGTCACTTTTACACATAACACATTATGGCTTGGTGTCTGGCCAAGTGTGCTCTTAAATTACTAAAAGCCACGTATATATAGATACAGTATATATATATATATATATATATATTTACAGTTGCCTCACATTCACCCATTCATACACCGATGGCGGTGTCAACCATGCAAGGTAACAACCAACACGTCAGGAGCAGTTAGGGTTAGGTGGTGTCTTGCTCAGGGACACCTCAACACTTAGCTAGGTGGAGTCCGGGGATCGAACCAGCAACCTTCCCGTTGCAACCTTCCCCAGACAACCGCTCTCACCTCCTGAGCTACTGGCACCCTAGAATTTGTTCACCCTTCTGAGAGACAGTGGGAAGACATTCAATACATCACATTTGTTCCACAATATGTCACGCCATACATTCTGTGTATAGTGTACTGTGTGTGTGTGCATTGTGTGTGTGCCACAGGACTCTACTGTAGGATGCATTATTAATGTTACACCTGTCTTCTGCTCGGATGTTTAGTCTGTATTCAAATATTCATGGGGAGGTTAAGGAGTCTAGCATGACAACACCGCATCAATTACTGGATTCATAGTGTGGCGCACACACGCACACACACACACGTACACACACACACACACACACACACACACACACACGTACACACACACACATACACATACACATACACACACACACACACACACACACACTGAGGTTCCGCCTCGTCACCAGCTATAATGACAAGGAGTATTATTATTATTATTATTGCTCCGAGACGGAAATGCTAAGCAATCTTCTCACTTTCACAGCTCCACTATTTATTGCAGTTTCTATCTTCTGCTCTGTCTGTTTTCTCTCTCTCCCCCCTCCTCCCTCTCTCTCTCTCTCTCTCTCTCTGCATCTCCCTCTACCACTCTCGTTTTCTCTCTCTCTCGCTCT
Organism: Coryphaenoides rupestris; assembly: GCA_002895965.2. Taxonomy (NCBI): domain Eukaryota; kingdom Metazoa; phylum Chordata; class Actinopteri; order Gadiformes; family Macrouridae; genus Coryphaenoides; species Coryphaenoides rupestris. The sequence continues at coordinate 8,638 of PIJE02004747.1, read as the reverse complement.
CATTCTCTCCCTCTCTCTACCTCTCTGTCTCTCTCTCTTTCTCTCTCTCTCTCTCTCTCTCTACCTGTCTGTCTCCATCCCTCTCTCTCTACCTCTCATTCTCTCCCTCTCTCTCCCCCTCTCTCTCTCGCGCTGTCTCTCACTCTCTACCTTTCTCTCTCTACCTCTCTGTCTCTCTCTCTACCTCCCTCCATCCCTCTCTCTCTACCTCTCTCTCTCTCTCTCACTCTCCTCCCTCTCTCCTCTCCTCTCCTCCCTCTCTCCCCTTGTTTGAGATCAGTTACATAATGAACTATAGATTATCACAATAATTAAATCATGTACCATTGATGAAACAATATGACTATACTGGACTATTCTTTATGCATACATACACTGCAGATGTTTGCACGGGAGCGACCTCCGTGGAATCTAGCTGGGTGGTAAGCGTGGTGGAAAGGGCGGTAAGCATCGTTTGCACTGACAGCAAGTCGGTCGTAGCTTGTCACTAATTCCGCTTGGCTCGCTCTGCATAAAAGTTAGCGCGCTGTGCTACGCTGGGTTTGTCACACTTATCTCTCCCCCTCGAAAGACGTGGATTTGGGACGCCACCGAACGCTGAGTCTACCCAAAATAGTGTCGCTTCTTGTCTTTTTTCGACTGAATCTCATTCAAAAACATTAATTCGGGTTCGCCGCGGTGTGAGAGGCAAATTGGCAGGTAAATAGAAACACGTGAATGTTTGGGATTTATTTGGGACTTCGGCGCGGCTCCAGACGACGCCAGGAATTTTCATTTTCGGTGCGCCTCTACACGGCGGCTGGAGAAAAAAAAAACCTGGCAAAAGCCGAGTGTGAATTAAATGAATTTGTACATAGCACTAAACAGCCAGCAGCTAGCCAAGTCCCTATGGGCCCTTAAAGAGGTGTGACTAACTCACAAGGTTATTAACATCCAAACAGTTTGTAGCAGACTGCGCGGTAATTAAGACGTGGATCACCGCCGCGCCACAATTAGCATGAACTATTAGCGATTAGCCAGCCAAGATAGCGCCTCGCGAATGACATCCAGTATCGCTTGACCCCAATGTGTGTGTGTGTGTGTGTGTGATGGAGATGAAGAGATGGCGTGGGGGAGAGAGAGAGAGTCAGAGAGAGAC
>PIJE02004746.1:20000-23286 GCA_002895965.2 Coryphaenoides rupestris | reverse complement strand
TGCTACGTAGGTGTGTGTGTGTGTGTGTGTGTGTGTGTGTGTGTGGTGTGTGTGTGTGTGTGTGTGTGTGTGTGTGTGTGTGTGTGTGTAGGTGTGTGTGTGTACGTGTGTGTGTGTGCGCAGGGGAAATGTCAGCTTTTTTTCGGGCCTCAGTTATAATTACCGTCAGGTTGGGGGGCTTTTTGCGAAAGATTAGCTTTGGTGAAATTGAATATGAGGGCATGTGGACCAAATCAACTTTTATATATATATATATATATATATATATACAGTATATATATATATACTATATATATATATATAGCCTATTTAATTGAGATTTGGGGGACTTAAGGTGAAGAAAGAACACAGACAAGACCTGTAGGTCCCCTCGAAATTCGCCGGAGGCTCATAGAGAGCATTAAGAGTCAGATATTGAAAGATAGTTTTAATCTACAGTTTCATCATCGAATAACTTCCAAAAAAGTGGAACTTTTAATGATATGTATTCATGCCGCTTTGAAATAAATAAATACTTGTTAATTCACACACACACACACACACACATGCACGCACACACACGCGCACACACACTCCTGCGAGATTGACATTGTGTATTGTTGCTCGCGGTATGTAAAGCAGAACAACAACAACGACAACGACGGCGACGACGGGTTGCATTAAACAACCCATCAGACACACGCACACGCCGCTAACGCCGCAGAATGCTAAAGTGCTACATCACACTCCCACAGCAGCGATGGTGGCGGTGGCATTGGCGGCGGCGGCGGCGGCGGCGGCGCTAATGCTACAGCTAAACATAGCCCAGGGTGGCCCACGGGCGGTCAGAGCACCCTTTGGAAAATGCTAATGTACACAACACAACACACACACGGCAAAAATGTACCGTCCAAAAAAAACAACACAACACAAACGGAAAACGTACACGAGCCATAATTGTCCGTTGTTGCCTCACTCGCGTCGTCGGGGTCGTTTTTGAGAGCGGCGAGCGCGAGAATTAGCATAAGGGGGGAGGGGGGGGGGCACCTAAACAAAATCTTAGACGGGGGAATTTGAAAAGCAAACTCTGAAGTCGGGTTAGGGGGGCTGTCATACTAATAAGCCCCCCACATACTGCAGGTCGCGCGGCAGGGCCGTGACCGGGGCGAGGCGGGCACTGCTCTGGGACTGCGGTAGTTCAGTTCCGTCGGATATTCATCGTTGTCTTATATCGGCCCGGTGCCCTGTCTCACCCTCTCTCTCTCTGTCTGTCTGTCTGTCCGTCCGTCTGTCCGATGTTCTTCGGAGCCAAACTCGGTTAAATGAGGGCAGGGACCCAAAAAAAGTTCAGGGTTCGATCCCCTCCTCCCATCGACACACCACTCAGTTTGTCCCTAAAGGGGCCCCTAGTTTACCGCCGGGTGCGAGCGTGATTAGCGGGAGAGCATCCACCCAGACTTATGATCCAAGATACTGTAGAGACGCCTACCGGTTTGTACACTCCCACTTGTGAGGTCACTATGTCGCGACGGCAATTCCGGTCGCGTGACAATTGTGCAACACCTCATCACGCTCACACCGGAGGGTCAAATAAGCGCCCTTTAAGCTCCCGAACGGCGAGCATCCCTCTCCCACGTGTGTCGGTCAACCAGATCCATACACTGTCGTTCGTTCAACCATCCATACAAGAGGGGGTTACGCCCCCCCGCAGGCAGGCAGGCAGGCAGGCGAGGGCGAGCGAGGGGCCACTATCTCTCCACCCTCCCCCCCTCTCTCCCGAGCCTCTCATCTCTCCCCCCCCCCCCCCCCCCCCCCCCCCCCCCCCCCCCCCCCCTCCCCCCCCCCCCCCCCCCCCCCCCCCCCTCCACCCCTCTCTCCCCCTCTCGCACCCTCTTTCCTTCACGGCAGAGCAGGTGAGGAAGGCGCTGACCAGACTCCGCCCAGGCAAGGCCGCTGGTCCTGACGGCGTGGGGGGGGGGGGGGATGAGAAATGAGAGTTATGGTGTTAAATCACGACGGCTTCGTACGACGAGATTGTGTTAAGCGTGTTGTGTGTGTTAACGTGCATACAATGGCCGTGTGCAAAAGCCAAAGCACCTGACTGCCGCTAATTTCGGTGGTCCTCCTCCCCTAACCTCCACTTCCCCCTCCCCCTCCCCCCTCCCCCCTCCCCCACCTCTTCTTGTTCTGCATCAAATGGGATCTTTCTCATCATCAACGTCGTCGTCGTCGTCGTCGTCGCCGCCGTCGCCGTCGCCGTCCGAGAGAAGCGCGCTTTCAGCCACATTAGAGACACACAGCGGGGGAAGGGCTTAGCGCCTAGACCATTACGGAGATCATTACCTCCCCCCCATCCTCCCTCTCTCTCGCTCTCTCTCTCTCTCTCTCTCTCTCTCTCTCCCTCTCTCTCGCTATCTCTCTCTCTCTCTCTCTCTTGGTGTCTTCGGGTTTTTTCAGCTTTTTGTCTCTCTTTTCTCTCCACTCTCTCCTTCTCTCTTCTTTCTTCTGTCCCTCGCTGGTGTAAGTAACCGACATGCCGTCGTCGACGGACGGCACCTCAGCTAGCGTCCCGTGGACAAAGACGCCGTCGCGTGATGAGCCTTTGTCACGCTTCAAGTATGCGGGGGGGGGGGGGGGGGAAGAAGGCCCCCGACGAGCGCCGTTTCAAAGATCCATGCGATCCACTCGTGACCTCACAGGCGGGGAGAAAGTGTTGTGATGCGACGTAAGGGTGGATGGATCAACCTGGAGCGGCCTGCACAACACAGGTGCAGATTCAACGCCATCGTTGATGATGTCTTCATGCAAGTGGGGTAACATGGGGGCTGTGGGTATGAAGGAGCAGTCGTCGGAGATTCGGGTCGCAGGCAACTTTGAGAAAAAGGCAAACATTGAAGTGATTCAAAGCCGGTTGAGAAAAGTTCCCCCCTTTTCACAGACAAAGTTCTCCCATTAACCAGGCGCCACCTCCACTGGGTTTGCGATCTGTGTTATTTGTTTCGGAGGCGGATCCTCGCCAGCAGTCTCCCCCCGGGGGGGGAGGCGGCTAAGCAGTTCAATCAGTCACTCGCCTGAAGGCTAAACCGCGGTGAGATCATAGCACCGCGCTTCCCTTCCCTTCTCCTTCTTCTTCTTCTTCTTCTTCTTCGTGCAGGTAGGGGTTAGACAGTACAGAGACAGGTCATTAAGGAGCAGGTAGGGGTTAGACGGTACAGAGACAGGTCATTAAGGAGCAGGTAGGGGTTAGACGGTACAGAGACAGGTCATTAAGGAGCAGGTAGGGGTTAGACGGTACAGAGACAGGTCA
>PIJE02004746.1:10000-12500 GCA_002895965.2 Coryphaenoides rupestris | reverse complement strand
AGCCCCGCCCGCCTCATAAAAGCGTCTCGCAAACACATCAAAATACACAACACAACACAACGCAACACAACGCAACACAACACAACACAACACAACACAACGCAACACATGGAGAGAGATGGGGAGGCCGGACCACCTGACCTCCCCCCGTAGCCGGGGTTAATCACACATTTCATAATATAGCTGTGTTCACACGGCAACGATCCGTGTGTGTGTGTGTGTGTGTGTGTGTGTGTGTTGTGTACACACACACTCCTCGTAGCGTCGCGGCTGGCTCAGTCGGGTCATCATGTGGGGGTGGTGGGGGGAGAGCCCGGTTCCAGGAGAGTAGACTCTCCCGCGCTCTCTCTCTCTCTCTCTCTCTCTCTCTCTCTCTCTCTCTCTCTCTCTCTTTCTTTCTTTCCTGTTAACAGGGGAAATGGCCCGGTAGCCATAGCTACGCACGCCCCCCCCGCCCCCCCCCGGTCAGATGCTAGGCGATAGCGGGGGGGCGGATTATATGACGTCTCACCAGGTCTGCTGTCGCCATACAGCCATTGATTTAGAATGGAGGAGGAGGAGGGAGGAGAGGGGAGGAGGATGACGAGTAGGTGGCGGACGAGAAGATGGAGGAGGAGGAGGAAGGAGGCGATGGAGGAAGAGGAAAGGGGAAGACTAGGTGGAGGAAGAGAGAGGAGGAGGAGGAGGAGGATGAGGAGGAGGAGGAGAAAGAGGGGGGAGAGGGGAGAAGAGGGGAGGAGAGGAGGAAGGAGGAGGAGAGAGGGAGGAGAGGAGAGAGGTGGAGGGGAGGAGAGATGGATGAGGAGGCGGTGGAGGAAGAGAGGGGAGGAGGAGGAGAAAGAAAAGGAGGAGGAAGGAATGAGGAGATGGACGAGGCGGCAGAAGAGGAGGGGAGGGTGGAGCTGGAGGGATGAAGGTTGGCTTAGAGGAGGGGGGGGAGATCATTATCTATCAAGGAGCGAGAGAGCGAGCGGGAGAAACAGAGAGAGAGAGAGAGAGAGAGAGAGAGAGAGAGAGAGAGAGAGTCAGGTGAAACAAACGGGTGTAATTGCATTTGTAACAAAGACCCGATGAATCGATGGACTAAGCAGCAGCGGTGGTCGAGGGACGGGGGGGCCGGGGGGGCCGGGCTCTTCTTCCCTCGGCGTCAGCGTGTTTCATTGTCGTCATGCAAAATTAACGACGTCGTCGGCGGACGCATCGATCTTCCCGATCTTCGGCCGCCCCCCTCCGCTTCCGCGCCGTCATGTTTTAGAATCGGGATTAGAATCAGAATCAGCTCCGGCTTTACTGCCTTCGTTAACGCAAACAAGGAATGGGGTTTTGAGGAACAATGAATACTTAACAGAGTAGAAATAAAAAAATCTATAGATGTTCGTTAACGTGACGCAACAGTGTCCGTGGGACTGAGCATCGAATCGATTCCATCGCATTCAGTCTGGATGGAATACAACACACAAGGAACCCATTCCTCGCTAACCCCTCCCCCCCGGGTATTTCATAAAACATCCGAAACACGACGTACGTTCCGTTAAACCCGCCGACCGCCAGGCTCCACGTTCTCGATATCTCGACGACGACGACACGTACGTTTGACTGCGCCGCACCGTCTGGTCGCACCGTCGCCCATTAGCCCGCCGGGGGGGGGGGGGGGGGGCGAGAAGAGAGACGAAGAAGAAAAATAACGGCGTCTGTCGTCGTGTACGGCGTGTAGCGCTTAGCGGAGTGTTTTAGCGGCGGCGGCGGCGGCCGCGTCGTAGCATCGCGCTAATGGCACATTCGCACCATCTGGCTTTAAAGAACGGAGAGGAGGGGGGGGGGGGGGGCCTCGCTGCGGGGGACACGCCGGCGAGATGAAGGGTTCTACGTTCTCCGGCACGCGGCGGTTGACGCGGAGTCTCGGCCTGCAATAGAAACGAACGGAATGAACCCGTTGAATGTTTACCGGGGGCAAAGGGAGTCATCTCTCCGCCTCTTTTTAGTCCGTCGGGTCGCCATTAGCTTTTGAATTCGCGAAGAAGACCTTGACGCGAAGAAGAACCCTACCTGCTCCTGACGTGTCGGTTGTTACCTCGCGTGGTCGACGCCGCCGCCGTCGGTGGATGAATGGGTGAACGTGAGGCGACGCCGTCAAGTGCTTTGGATAAAGGTGCCGTATAAACGCACTCCATTTACCATTCAGCATGTTCGAAGGGACAACCAAAACGAAAGGGAGAAAGAAGAAGAAGAAGAAGAAGAAAACTCGGCCTTCGGCTATCGTAATCTACCGGAAAGCCGGAGCGCGCACACACACACACATACACACGCATACACACACACACACACACGCACACACACACACACACGCACGGCACATCTGTTTCTGCCGCAACGCGGTTATCTGCGCCGCCTGATCTCGCGGGCGAGGCGCCGTGTGATTGTGGGGTCGGCTGCCGAGACTCCGCCTCCGCCTTTCCCCGGGGGGGGGGGGGGGGGGGGGGAAACAAAAAAGACAAATGGG
>PIJE02004744.1:9861-23300 GCA_002895965.2 Coryphaenoides rupestris | reverse complement strand
AAAAGGGTCATGTGAATATCTGTTTGTTACTCACTCTGCTAGAGAGGAGTCTGGTGTATGCATACATTAAATACTCTTAAACTCAATAAGAAATCCTGAAGGAAAAAAGAACACGGCGAGTGAGATCAATTAACGGGTTTATTAATGTTTTGGTAACATTAATCGAATAAAAGATTAGGGATCCCGTAGGTTACTAGGATTGAGGTAACGGTACAGTAAAGCGAGCGGATCCAATGGGAATGGAACAAAGTGAGCCGTACTGGGATTGAAGTACTGGAAGGGTTTGATAACTATAGAAGATAACTTAATATATAGCAAATATAAAAGCGCTCAAAGAGGAAAATAATTATAATAGGAGGGGTATAATAAGAATGATAATAATAATAATTAGTAGGGTGCCCGGATCTAAAATGGGAAATAGGAATTCGGGAGTGACCGGGGCAGCCAAGTTAATGTTGGAGAAACATGGTGAAATGGCACTAGAAGGGTTACAATATTGGAGGAAAAAGGGTTTTCCAGAAATGGGGAGTTTATGTTTGGAGAAATTGAAGGAATTAGAGGATGTGTTATTAGAGTCGGAAAAGAAAAAGAAAGTGTGAAAACGTGTTGGTATGCATTTCATTTGTGGAAAAAAGAGGGTGAGTTAAGAGAGAAAATTCTGATGAGGGACAAGCGAGTGTAGAGAGTGTAGGGAACTTTAATCTGTCTGTCACCCGAACTACAGATCTGGACTTGGACCGGACTGCCCCACGCCTGCGAATGCTCCGCTGTCCGCCGCCTCTGCCGCCACCAGCAGCAACAACAGCAGCAGCAGCCGCAGCACCCAGCCTGTCCCCTGACATGGAGGAGGTCAACACACACACAGGATGACTACCCGCAGCCAAACGCGGACCCGGCAATCGGTCCAGCTGACTTACACACCAAGCAAAGCGCCAGCAGCCACGGGTCGATTGAGGGCTACGGAGAAGATGGACAGTTCCCCATGATTCAAGTTCTAAACCCACAGGACGGTAGCCCAGCATATGTCTTCCGTGCATGGAGACCGAGTGATATTAAGGACATGGCCGAATGTCTGCCGGACCCGTCCGTTGCGGGGGGAGAATCGCTCGCCACGGCGATCGCTGAAATGGTCCAGCAACACGAACTATCCATCACAGAAGTGGGTCAAGTCTGTGTGAGCCGACTAGGCTTGCGATGAGGCCGCATGCAGGGCGACAGGCCTGCAAGAGACCAGACTCCGTACGAGGCGCCATCGAGACGCTCTGGACGCGGGGGATGAAAGTTTATCGGTGGTTGTAAAGAGACATTGTGTTGACAGGCGTACCGCCAGACTTGCTGTGATAGTGAGTCACGCCAGCCACGCAGGAGATCTGAGAGAGAAACAGATGAACAAGAAGAGACAGAGGAGAAGCGGGAGCTACAAAGCTTCAATTCGCCAACTAGAAGCGCTGACAAACCCCGCGCCTACCCGCCAATACCAAAATAAAAAAAAACGCGGGACACTCAGGTCGAGGACTTGGGAACCCAGAGAGCTGCTGTGGAGCTGAATACCCGAGGGGCGGAGGTGGACGGATGCATTTGCATGGACGGTGTGGGGGAGCTGGTCCGGTCCAAGAAGGTCGTATGAGCACTGACACACACACACACACACCACACACACCACAAACAAAAGGGAAAATAGGGATGAGATCTAATGTGTTGCTTAGGACTGAGTGTTATTTGCACCGACAGGCCTCACGATCACCTCCGATGCAAGCCCGACGATCCAAGTATACTCGGGNGACCTCCTAGACAGACTGGAAAAAGTGTTTCGGACTCATGGAGGGATGGCCGTGCCGACGGACAGACGAGACCAGACTCCGTACGAGGACGCCATCACGCACGCGCTGTTGGACGCGTTGGATGAGAACTTATCTACGTTTGTAAAGACTCACTGTATTGGCTGGCGTACCGCCAGGCTCGCTGTGATAGTGATGCCCCGACGGCTGCTACCGCTGTGGAGCTATGGATCATTGGATCAAAGATTGTAGATACAGAGACTATGACGAGGAGAGATACAATGAAGAGGGCGGCTGGCAACACGCACCCCGTGGTGTGACTGTGAACAACCCGAGGGGGAGAGGTAGAGGTGGACGGATGCATTCGTACTGACGGTGTGGGGGAGCTGGTCCAGTCCAGGAAGGTTGTATGAGCACTGACACACACACACACCAAACACAAGAAAAGATAGAAATTGCGTCAAATGATTCACGAACACCACACTCAGATGACTGCATGGTTCTTACTAGCCTTACGCGACCTGATCAACTTCCAAAGACTACGATAAATGTAAATGGGAAAAATACAACGTTTCTAGTTGATTCAGGGGCAGCACATTCATTGTTGTCCTCAAAAGAATGGACAAATCTCACGAAATTAAGCGGCCGTTATGTACATGTAGTGGGGGCAAGCGGCCAACCCTTTGTGGAGAAATTTACAGTTCCGCTACCAGTACAGGATGGCGAAAAACAACTCAAACATTCTTTCCTTTTGTCGACCCAATGCCCGGTGAATTTGATGGGACGGGATTTGATGTGTAGATTAGGACTGAGTGTTATTTGCACCGACACAGGCCTCACGATCACCTCCGATACAAGGCCGACGATTCAAGCATACTCGGGTATTCTTATACGTGGGACTTGTTGACAGAGAGATCAGGGGGCGCAGCTGACATACTGATAACAGACGCACATCACTGCATGCAGGGTCAGCCAGAGGTACAATATATGCCCACAAATGATTTGCATTGTACTGCCAGAATATCTTATGAGGGGCGGTTACCAGAATTTGAACTAAACAATATTTCTTTCCCTCACATGGTGTCAACTCCACAAAATCCATCATCAGGTGATCAAACGGTAACAATGGTGGTGGATGATGGCCTAGCTCGACCTTCCGTCCTCTCCCTATATTGTTTGTGATACACACAAGGCATTTGGCACAAAAATGTTGTGCATAATTTGAGAATCCTTGTGTGTACCAATGCCGATTGATGCTATCTACCATGGTGGCCACACAGTCGTGTGGCTCCCCATCTTCGGGAGTAGGCAGCAGGGTGGCCGGGTTCAACACTGTACACCTCTGCAACACAACGTTAGGCATAGACAGCAGCACGTGGTGATATGACAAGAATCGTGATGCTGTTAGGTGTGATGTTTTCTGAGTTAGCAGAATAGATGAAACCTCGTGGGGTACAAGCAACGTTAATGGCATGTAACCCACTAGCCCCCTACTGGCGGCAACCGCCATTGCCGCTGCTGCTACTGCCTTCAAACAGTGTGGTAAACCAGCTGCCACCGGGTCTAGCTTGGATGAAAAATAGGCAACAGGACGCAACCTGCCCCCATGCCTCTGTAGTAGTACTGACGTCATATACCCATCTCGTTCCCCCACTGTCTGCGTGAAGGGTTGTATATGGTCTGGTAGACCCAAGGTAGGTGGGGTCATAAGGTCTCGTTTAAGTCGTATGAACGCAGCCTCTGCTGCTGGTGTCCACGTCACAGAGTCAGTCGGGGTCAAGTCATGGCCATGTGTGATGTCCTGGAGTGGCTGCACCAAATTTGCATAATCGAGTATCCACTGTCTGCAGTAGCCCGTCATTCCCAAGAATCCCATCATTTGTCTCTTTGTAATGGGTTTCGGCATTGCCTGGATTGCCTCTATCCTGTCCTCGCTAAGGGACCTGCCATCTGGTGTGAGAATGTGACCCAGGAATTTGACCTTTTGTGTAACAAATTGTAATTTAGCTAAACTGGCCTTGTGACCCTGGCTGGCTAAATACCTTAACAGCACAACGGTGTCCTGCTCACATACTTTAGGGTCTGGAGAACACACCAGGAGGTCATCTACATATTGAATTAGTGTGCTTCCCCCAGGGAGGACTAAATGAGCCAAATTGTCATGCAGCGCTGCAGAAAATATGGCTGGTGATTCACAATACCCCTGCGGCATTCTAGTCCAAGTATATGGTTTCCCATTAAATTGAAAAGCAAACCAATATTGGCTTGCGGGGTCCACCGGTATGCTAAAGAACGCGTTTGCTAAGTCGATTACTGTAAACCATTTACTATTCCCAGGTACCTGTGTTAATAGGGTGTGCGGATCTGGAACAATGGGTGTTCTTGGATGTACTGCATCATTTACCTTTTTCAAATCTTGGACAAACCGCCATGAGGTTGGTTGTCCTGCAATGGGTGCCTTTTTCACAGGGAATATTGGGGTACTACATGGTGAATTTGGACACGGAACTATCACACCGGCTTCCAACAATGAGTTGAATACAGGTGTGATACCATCAATTGCCTCTTGGCGTAACCTGTACTGGGGTTGTCTGGGCCTATAAGCAGATTTGGGAGTTACCACTAGGGGCTCCACACCTTTTATACGGCCCACATCATATTTATTTTTAGCCCACAGGTTGGACGGGACCCCAGCCAATCGTGGGTCCTCCAACGTCATCTGTGGGAGCATCAACTCCTCCCTACTGTTGCCCATTTGGTGTATTGAGTGCTGGGCTTCGAATGCTCCACCCCACTCCTTACACCTCAATCCCATTGTGGGAGAGAAGTATTGTCCTTCTGGGCCATCTGCTATCCAATCACATGTGTTCCCCCCTTTGACAGCCCATGACCCCAATTCGGCCCATGTCATGTCGGGGGTTTTTGCTAGGGACACATGTGGTTCTGCTCCAGCAACCCCATAAAACTTCTTAACTTCCTCAGAGGAAGACACTGTCAACATGCAAAATTTCTCATTCCAAAGCAAGACTTCTCCTTTTAACATTGGCGTTGTATTTGCCTCATTAAACCATAGATGGGGAGCCACACGACTGTGTGGCCACCATTAATGAACTATGCACACCACGTGTGGACCTGACAGCTACACCACTGCCACCGGGGACCGATGTGTTGTATGTTGATGGTTCTAGCCGGAAAGACCCAACAACAGGTGTTAACGAAGTGGGCTATGCCATTGCCACGCAGGACTGCGTGGTGGAATCTGCTAGGCTACCTCCTCACCTATCAGCACAAGCAGCTGAACTGTTTGCTCTAACCAGAGCATGCATACTATCGGAAGGTAAACGAGTTACCATCTATACAGACAGTAGGTATGCTTTTGGAGTTGTTCATGATTTTGGTACCTTGTGGAAGATGAGAGGGTTCCTCACATCCACCGGGAAACGGATTAATCATGCACAATTGGTTGCTAACCTGCTAGATGCTATACTCTTACCTGCCGCCATTTCTGTATGTCGATGTGAAGCGCACACAGGGGCCAAGGACCTGGTGTCTAGAGGGAACGCGATGGCAGATGAAGGGGCTAAAGCAGCTGCCAAAGGCCCACTCGCATCCGCCATGCAGATGGCACAGTTGACGCCCTCAGTCACCATTGAGGAATTGGCAAAAGCTCAAACCAGGGCCGTGCCCGCAGAGCGCCAGTCATGGAAATCAGCTGGTGCAGAGTATCGCAATGGATTGTGTTATGGCCGAATGGGCGGCCATGCTTGCCTAAATGTTTGTTTCCTATCTACGCCATTATGACACATGGGAAAGATCATGTGTCAAAGGGGGGAATGGTAGATAGCATCAATCGGCATTGGTACACACAAGGATTCTCAAATTATGCACAACATTTTTGTGCCAAATGCCTTGTGTGTATCACAAACAATATAGGGAGAGGACGGAAGGTCGAGCTAGGCCATCATCCACCACCATTGTTACCGTTTGATCACCTGATGATGGATTTTGTGGAGTTGACACCATGTGAGGGAAAGAAATATTGTTTAGTAATAGTAGACATGTTTTCCAAATGGGTTGAAGTATTTCCCACTAAAGCGGCTGACTCTGCAGCCGTTGCTAAGGCCTTGATTACAGAGATCATTCCGAGATGGGGAATACCAAAAGAAATTGTCCAGTGATAACGGTTCACATTTCGTGAACCAAGCAATTCAGCAGCTGTCTCAGTATGTGGGAATTGACCTGCGCACCCACTGTGCCTACCATCCCCAGAGTGGGGGAGCAGTAGAAAGGGAGAATGGTACGTTAAAGAATAAACTAGCCAAAGCGACTGCGGAAACAGGTATGTCATGGGTAAAGGTCCTGCCACTGGTCCTCCTGGCCATGAGGGGGCGTTCCAGAGCTAAGGTAGGACTGTCCCCCTATGAGGTCTTGATGGGGCGACCCATGCCAATGGGGACAGGTGCACCACACGACAGCAACATGAGCACAGAGCAATTTCATCACAGTATGATTGATTATTGTATTAATCTTTCCCGAACTCTGCAAACTATACGCTCACAGGTTAAAGAGGCCCTATCGCCATCCAAGGAGGGGCAACTCCATGACCTACAACCAGGGGATTGGATCGTGGTGAAGGACTATCGGAGGCGAACCTGGTCGCTCCGCTATGCATGTTGAGCCCACTGTGATCGAGGAAGAGGAGGTCGACGAGACACTGGATCCAACAGCCCTACTGCTGAAGGAGCCGAGACGGCGTAGTTACGGGTGGTTTTGTGCCGCAATACTGCATTCAGAGACGAGCTCTGACTTAAAAAAGAATTTAAAAGCTGTCCTTGGAATAACAGGTCGGCAATCTGACTGTTTGTCCGACTTAACGTCAGTAACAACCAACCTTTAGTAGTTAATGAGAATGTTTGTTGACCTTTTAACACATAATTTGATGTGTAATTATGCAATACGTGTTTGTATTGTTGATATTTAGCTGTGATTATAACAATAGGTTGCATTTAATCATTATTTCCTTGAATAAATTAGCTAGACACTGTTTGCATAAATTGCTGCTGCATATGTTGTTGTTGTGTTCAGCAATTCAGCCACAAGATGCCAAACTTCCTTCCGGCATCCATGTTGGTTTTTTTCTCTCCGAGTTAACTTACAGAATGAGTGCAATGATGTTAAGCTGAGCCAATGCCTTGGGTTCCCCCCTGTATCCAGGGTGGGTGGGGGGTGGGGGGTGGGGGGAGAGGAGGCGGGGCATCAGTCACAGCCAGACACGCCGTGACGTCAGGTGAGCCCGGCGTGTCAAACGTGGGTCAGACGGGTCCAGCGGTGATGGACTGACCCGGCAAACACATCGGGGCAGGTGACCTCTGTACACATACGCGTGATGCATGCACGCCAACACACGCACGCACGCACACACACACACACACACATACACACACACGCACACACACACACACACACACACACACACAACACACACACACACACACACACACACACACACACACAACACACACACACATACACATACACACAACACAAACACACACACACAGCGATAAGGAAAATTCCCCTCACAGCAGGACTCCAAATAGAAGGAGCAAACACCCTCATTAGAAAGGCCTGAGTTTGTGTGTGTGTGCATGTGTGTGTGTGTGTGTGTGTGTGCTGGTTGTGTGTAACATGTCACATTTCTCTTCCCTAGGTTGACTTCACGTGGTGGGGGGGTAATGGTGAGAGCAGAGGGGGAGGGGGGCGGGGACTCGGGAGTGGTGGGCACTGGGAGTGGAGTGGGTGGGGGGTGGGAATCATCACACCAGCAATCACATGGTGCGCTGCAGTACCTCCGTGGGCCCTTAAAACCTGCTCACGTGTTAAAGGGGTGTGTGTGTGTGTGTGTGTGTGTGTGCGCCCCCGCTGGTGTGTGAGAGACTGTCTGGTCATCCTGCTGTTAGCGCCAAGCCCAGCCCCTTCACTTCAGTCTGGAGCAAACTCTCCGTGCTACAGGCCGTGTACAAACAGGGTGCTTCCATCAGGACACATGAAGGTGATGATAAACCGGTTTATTGCTGAGTTTGTGTTTGAATGGAGACAGCGTTGGAGCAGGCGGGGGAAATGCAACCCCTGTGGATGCATTGATTAGCCAATGCATCCACAGGGGTGCACAGCCTCAGACTAATCAGCCTCACCCCGGGCCGGGTGAGGCTGCGAAAAACCAGCCACCAAACACACACACACACACACTGTAATGGGAAAAGTCCATATAAGGCCTTTCTTTCAGCTGGCATTATGTTCCTTGAATAGATTGTCATTACGACAGACAAACTGTCCACAACTGGCATTAGGGTGACTTCTTCTAATCATAAAGTCATAAAGATAAGCAGCTGGGGTGAGGGTTGGTTGACCGTTAAACCCCCTCAATGCTTACCTCAGGAAACCTTGTCTGGTAAAGATAGGAAACTTCTCCTATACCATGAGTGGGGTGAAAAGTGTGTTTAAAAGGGACAGGTGAATATCTGTTTGGTACTCACTCTGCTAGAGAGGAGTCTGGTGTATGCATACATTAAATACTCTTAATTTCTACAAGTATTGTGTTTACTTCAGTTTGAAGATCTCATTGCCCTAGATGCAATTATTTAATTGCCACGACAACACGCACAAACACACATACACAATCCACCGTCAGTCCATTCAAGCTTTTTAGGCTTTGTATTCAAAGCCACTCACTTCTAACCCAAGACAGTTTGAGCTCGTAGATATTTCTGTTCAGGCTTTTGCTATCAGCATTCATTTAGATAATCAGACAATCAATAAGTTATCTGATTTTTCTTTTTGGGGGGGGTGGTGGGGGGGGGGGGGGGGTAGAATGTTTGACGTTACCTGACAACGCAAAAGTGGCAGTAAGAATGAATCCATGCAATGACATGCGTTAACCTATAGAGGGCAATTTGAGTCCATATGTTTACATCTTACCCTACACTTCGACAGGTTTCAGACCACAATCAATCCAAATCACTGCTGTGCAGCCACAACAACACTCTTGAGCCAAAATAATTTAAGTTGTTTAAGTTTACGTTGTTAAGTTCCTTTAAATAGCAGGTAGGGGTTTTGGTCATCTCACAACAAGGATGCCTACAGAGGTGGACTGAGGACATTTGGGATTCGAACCCAGGGACTTTCGCTTGGGTTCACACACAAACACACACACACACACACACACACACACACACACAGAGGGTCAGTGGACGGTATGCAGCAACACGACATCAGCGGGCCGAACAGCATTCATCTCACTAATGATGGCTGTAGTAGATGAGGGGGGGGGGAGGGTGGTCGTGTGTGTGTGGTGTGTGGGGTGGGGGGTGGGTGGGAGGGGATGGGGCATAGCATGGGGGCGTGGATGATACAGTGTCGCCCATTTACCCCCCCCACGTGTTGCATCCGGAGGGCCCGCTGTCCAGTCATGTTCTCTCAGCAGTTCATCACGCTGGGCAAGGGGGGAGGGGGGGAGGGCGAGGGGAGGGGGGGAGGTCGAGGAGGTGGGGCGGGGGGGGGGGGAGGGGACAAAACCAAATGCCGTAACTGTGAGAAATTAATGTGAGAGAGAAAAAAAAAAAAATACACGGAGGGATTTTAAACAAGATGAACAGCCTCCGGACCGTGGGAGATGGATATTAGCGATTCAACAGGGCAGCTACGACCCCCCCCCCCACCGTCCCCACCGTCCCCGCCCTCCCCACTACTACCCCACACCCGGCCCACCGCTGCATGCAAATGAACGAAGGCGCGGGGCCTGATGAAATGGATGGTGGTTATTCATCGGGGGTGTCACTCCAACATACATCACCGCTGGCCCCACAGTCGGCCCGCAGCGTTTTCCGCAGCTCAGTGCATAAAACAAAGTCCCCCCCCCCCCCCCCCGACTAGCTTATCAAGGGTGTGTGTCGCGTGTGTCAGCCGCCCCAAAAGCAGCAGGGTCAGCAGGGTCACACTACATAACATGCACCAGAGACAAGACAGAGATCGCATTCAAGATGTCATTCAAGGTGTGAGTGCGCAGAGGGACTACACTCGCTACGAGGCGTCTCTCGGAACGGTTACCCGGCTGATCGATTCAGTGGTCGTTTCAGCATTTGATCGATCGTGTGGAATTCTAATCGATCTAAGATTGGTATCAAATAGGCAGAATAGCCTACAACACGCGATATGCTGAACTGTGATCACGTGAGCAGCCTGCTCTGTACGGTTAAAAGAGATCGTGAGAAGACAGAAAATGAGGCGATCGAAGCAAACTTTGGTGTGGGACCATTTTGGTTGAAAAACAGCCACGCCCACTGTGAACATTGCAATAACGCATACAACACAACAACTACAATGATGGACAATTCCATTTCAGCAATGTCCAGGTCGAGCTCTCTACTATTGATGCGAACGCGCCGTGAAAATTAGCAACGTAATCGGCTAATTGATTAAGAAAGGATATGCTGCCCGTAAGTATTGTTGATGGCAAAGCTTTCAGAGATCGAATTAATCTTATCGAACCAGCACATAGAAATCCATCATCATTAGTGCCACCATTACCGGGGCGCATAGAATCCTTTTACGAAGAACTAAAGGCAGAGCTGCTAACAAAGCTAGCCACAGGTGACAAGCTTGTTGTCCTCCGCAGCGGAGAGCTACCTCACCGCCACCTCACTGCCACCACGTCGGTGACAACAAATTAACTCAAATTCTGGCAGCAAACCTTCATTCCGAGAAGCTGAACAAAGGTGTACAGCGTCATGGCTCTTGAAGGCTGAGTGTTTGGATGCGATGTGTCCATGACAACGACGGCAACATCGTCGCCGGCTTCGCTCACAGCCTGCAGCTGGCCATTAATGAGGGTTCTGCACTTGTGGAGGTTGTTTGGTTTTTGATGGCTGCTTTAAGCATCTGATTAGACCCCGGGGCCCGGCAAGGCTTGGGTACTTAAAGAACCTCCACCGCTTCTCAGCGCTCCCGTAATTCATAGCAACGGCCCGCCCCCCTTCCTGTCTGTAGTTCACAGTAACGCTCCGCCCCCTTCCCAGCTTAGTTCCCTAGTGACCAAACCGGCAAAATAATCCCCCAGGGACAGAGAGATGCATTGGGGCCCTGGAACCTCGGGGAAGGTTGACACGTCTGACAGCGGCGCTAACATGAGCACAGCTCTGAGACTGAGTGGAATGAGTGCACCAACCTCCAGTGCAGCGTCTAAATGGCAATGCAACAATACAAGTTTATTGATTGATAGATTCATGAATCCATAATCAATATTCTTAATTATAAAAGCTGATGGAAAGACTGTATATATACTGTACTACTACTGTACTATATTACAGTATATATATTGCTCTGAGTCACATAATTGCGCAAGAAAAATCTGATTTGGGGCCACTTTTGCTTGCAGTGTAAACAAGTCCTTAGAGCCCAGAAGGATTTCAAGACATATGTGGAATTGACTCACTTTCTCCTGAACAGGTTAGCATTGAGCTTCAGCTAGCGTTGAGATCGTCCAGCCATGCTAGCATTGCCAATTATAAAAAAAATCTTTGCAAGCTGGTTTATAATTAGCAAACAATAAATACATTCCAAACTGTAGCAAAGCTCGTTGCCACAATGCCACATAAAGTGGCTTTGTTCAGGGCTCCTCCAAGGACACAAGCAGGTTTGTGGTGAAAAGTCGGATTTATTGCAAAGTTTGGTAAAATAACAGACAGAGCAGATGGTACAAAGCTAGCATGCCAGCAGTCCCTGAGTGTGTGTGCTGGTGGCTGACTTAACCTGTGGTGCACTGATTAGCCAATGCACCACAGGCGTGCAGCCCCACCCCCCCACACCCAGACTCTAACGTGGGTCAGGTAAGGCCAATTAAGCCAGCCACCAAACACACACACTCCCACGGAAACTTATACATTAGCTGCTCAACTTACATTTGTAGGACTCGTCGTCGCTAAAATGTTGCACTTGGTTTGTCTTGCGCTTACGTTTGTTCAATGTCCTCAACCTGGCAACCTGCATGAGCGTCGAGCCCTGCGGAGGAGAAGGGCCAGGTGGAGAGAACTCTCTTCCAATATTGTGAATTTGGACCGTAGTACCAACTCACAGTCCAAACCATCAACCATTACAGTGAGCCTGTCACAGATAAACCCCTGGACATAGCCCCACTGAGAGAACCCATGTTCCGGACTAACTCGCATTGACTATGACAGGGTGGAACAAATGAAGTACAGAGGCGTCACAGAGCTGACGTCTGTGCCAGCTGACACGACAGCCTGGGCCACCCGGGGCACAGGTGCACCAAGAAGAAGCTCAGTCTGAGTCAAAGAAGATAAACTTTAGCAAGTGTCTTCCAAGAATCAAGTGCACATCTCCCTCCCAGTCAGAAATATAGAAACCGAGCAGGCAACCTCCTTGTTGTCCCTTGACACGGACCCAGAGACCGTTGCACTTCAGTGAAGCAAACTTCCCAAGGCTCAGTAGTCCGGCCAGGAAGGCCTGCCGCCGGGCACGCCTCGAGCCAGAAGCAGACAGGCTCGTGCACCTTGCAGAAAACTTTGCAACGTTACAAGTACTTTTACAAGAATGTATGACGTTCGTATTTAGCATGCAAATAATACGTTTATTAGTTTTTTTATTCGGGGATACAATACTTTTTTTTCAAGAGGCACCTTTTATTTATTTAGTATTTTATCTTTTATGTTTATTTTATTTTTGTATCCCAACAGGGAAAATAATGTGTGTGCGTTGACTTTTAAAATAAAAACAGAAGGTATTATAAAAATTCCTCTCTATCTTTTGTAATTTGTTTTTAAGAAAATACATTGCGATTCTATTTTTAGGTCATATCATCCAGCCCGAGGACACACAGTTCGGCACACATAGGCCACTACATTTGAACAGGTTGTTTTGCAAGCATTTCTTTTAGTCTTTGTCTGTGGTTGAAGTTGGATTGGGAAATAAATCAATGTAAAAGGGGACGGTGGTTTGGAAAGGTTTGGGAAGCCCAGCGGTAGAGAACACGGGAGATTCTTGTCAGAGGACAAGACGTGATGAGCGGCTTCCAACCGGACTCGGAAAAAGCCGTTTGTTATCTTAGTCTGTCGGTGACGTCGGGTCTGTCACAGCGTGGCTTCAAATCATCTGCTTACAGCAAATGCCGGAGAGAGAAAAAGAGGAGGGGGTTAGACGTTCTCTTTTTAACCTTTTCGCCGCACATCCATGGTTCTCTCTTTTTGGTTTTTAGCGAGACAATAAAGGGCAGTCCAACGTCCAACGGGGAGAGAGTTGAACACACACCGTCCCCACGACTTTGTCCGTAGTTCTTTAAGTCGTTCTTTTTAGGAAGCTTTTCGTGAAAATTAGTGTGAAAAGCTAGCATAGCTATGTGTGTGGTGATGTTAGGGCTCAAGTCAGTCACTTTTTCTTTTGCGAGAGTTTTGAGAATCAGGGCTGGGTTGTTGGGGAGGAGTGGAATCGGTTTGTCTCTGGTGTGCTGTGTTGTGTGTGTGTGTTTGTGTGTGTGTTTGTGTGTGTGTGTGTTTGTGTGTGTGGTGTTTGTGTGTGTGTGCGGCGTCAGTGGGGGGGGGGGGGGGTGTAAGATGTGAAAACTTCAGGGGGCCTGGGGGAGAAGAAAAA
>PIJE02004743.1:0-5000 GCA_002895965.2 Coryphaenoides rupestris | reverse complement strand
ACACACACACACACACACACACACACACACACACACACACACACACACACACACACACACACACACAGACCACGCTGCGCTGCGGTGGATCCTACATCTGGGCACGTCGGCGTGACGTCACTCCGAGGAATCGTCTCTGATCCCAACCCTTGATCAAACGTCACTCGTCAATCATCTGCTGACTTTATAAGTCGGTGGTCCCCTGAGACCCAACTAGTGAGAGTGTCTGGGGTCCCAGCCAATTGATCTACAGCGCTGACCTCTAATCAATCAAATCAATCGATCGATCAAACTTCAATCATCAAATATCTCTCGCTGATAAGTCAGCAGACCACTGAGAACCAATCGTGAGTATTCGGGGTCCCCAAGACCGATCTAAAGACCTCTCAAACCCGTGCTCAAACATCTATCATCAAATAATATCTTGTATCTGGGGGGGTTCCCCACAACCGATCTACAGCGCTGACCGCAAGGTGACTGACCTCTCGCGCTCTTGCTCCAGCAGGTTGGTGAACTCGTCGCTCTTCTTCATGAACTCCTGGTGATTCTGCTTGTCCTCCTCCATCTTGCCCAGCGCCTGCTTGTAGGACTGCTCCGCCCGCAGCAGCTGGTCCAGCATCCGCCGGCACGTCTCGCGTTGCTTCTCCACCAGCTTGTCCAGCTGCAGGGCGGGGAGACCAGCACGCCGCCAACCCTCACGGTTACCACGGTTACCCGGACCCAAGGCGTTCCTGTCGCCGTAACGACCCCCCCTTCGCCGCGGGTTACCGGGACGACCCCCGGGGGCCGGGCCGTCCTCGTGGGGGAGCCGAGGCCGTCACCGCGACAGCCGAGGACGGACGGATACCCCGACAACACAGGGCTGTCACCATAACGACCCCCCCCCCCCCCCCCCCCCGATAGGACTGATAATGAGCCAGGGGCTGTCGCTATGGCGACGACGAGGTCTGTCACCGCGGGTTACCCTGTCCTTGCGGGGACCCGCGACCCGTCACCACGACAACCGAGGACGGACGGATACCCCGTGGATGTTCTCACCTCGGCCATGGGCTTCTCGTAGATGTCCTCCTGGAAGACGTGGTCCTTGCCCTGGACTCCGTCGCGCTGCAGGGCCTGCAGCACCTGGTGGGGCACCACGAAGCCGTACTTGGCCTCCAGGAGCGCCAGGTCGATCTTCTCCGCCTTCAGCACCGTGATCACCTCGTCCCGGGCCTGGGTGGTGGTGGTGGTGGTGGTGGTGGTGGTGGTGGTGGCGGTGGTGGTGGAGAAATGGAGGAGAAACGGCGAGAGAAGAGGAAAGTTGTCAAACGTTGAACGAAATGGACAAACATTCAAGCACTCAATTGCGAGGTTAACGTAACATGGCTGCTGGTCAAACAGCAAGGTAGTTAATGGAGTACCGGAGTATGTTTTTGTCCGACTGTATTTGTGCCGCGACTCCAAGACACACATGACTGTTTGACTGTATCCTTAAACCATTAAGAGGGCCATCGGAAACCAGTTCACAGTCCCTGCAACTAAGCTACAGGCTACTTTCTCTCTCTCTACTCCGAGCACGAACACATCAGCACGGGAGGGAGGCGTCTGGAAACTGTAACCGTTTCCACGTCTGCACGGCTGGGTCGGACCCTTGGGGGGGCCACCGCCGCCGCCACCGCCGCCGCCGCCGCCGCCGCCGCCGCCACCAACACCGCAGGTCCAGCTGTTGTGGTCTGCGTCTTCTCTCGCGCGCAAGGTGTCAAGTCAAGTCTTGGAGTCCGGGAGCCTTCGCAGAGCCACTGAGTCTCTTCTTGGCCCGCCGTGGCCTAGTTGGTGCCCCCACCACGTCTATGAACCCCCTCCTGGTTAGTCACGGATAAACGTTTCCCCCCCCCCCACCCACGCCCCCTTCGCCTTCCAAGCCAATTCCCAGTCCCAGTGCTGCTCCAGGTCCAATCCAACCCCCCCCCCCCCCCCCCCTCCGAGCGGGAACAGTGTTTCAGCGCGAGGGGCTCATTTCCACATGTATCTCGTTGATGAGGGGGAACTTGGACGGGGACGGGGGGGGGGGGGGGGCGGTGGGAGGGGACGTCTGGGAAGAACATGGCGTCGGTGGCGATGATGTCAGATCAGAACAGTTGTTACCGTCTCGGTCGGCTGCCGTTAATGAGCAGTTGAGATGCTCCCACCGCGGGGGGGGGGGGCGGGGGGGTTTGTGGTTGTGGGAGACATCTTGATCCCACACTGGTGTTTTGGTTTTCGGTTCCACAAAAAATAAATTAATGCCTGGCTCAAGAGAGAGAGAGAGAGAGAGAGAGAGAGAGAGAGAGAGAGAGAGAGAGAGAGAGAGAGAGAGAGAGAGAGGAACATCGCCGCAAGGGGTATGATTTAGCTATTTACGATGTAATTACTTGGACGAGGGGGGGGAAACCGAGATGGGGGGGAAGTCGAACGACTGGGAAGTCCAACTCTCTGGAGACGTCCCAGCTGAATGCGTTACACACATTTTTGACGCACAATTTGGATTCCGTTTCGCTGTCGGGGAGCTGTGACGTTTTCTCCAGTTTCACGTCCTTTTCTTTCGTGGGACTTACGTCGGCCATCTTGTCCCGTCAGCCGATTAGCCGCGCTCGGGGAAAAAGGAACGACGACGTCTCTGTGCCGCGTCGTCAAAAAACCGCTATCGGTCGCTCGCGCTACGCTGTGGTTGGTCGAGCTCACGGTTGTCCCCTCCCCCTTCCCGAAAACGCACCCCGCTACAAAACGGTGTTTTTTTACGGACGAGTTTCTCGCTAAAACTCAACACTTTGATTTACTCAATTTATTCGAAACATGGTAAGAACGAGCAACGGGCCGCAGTTGGCCCACGGGCCGGAGTTTGGCCACCCGTGGTGTGCACACACTCACACACACACACACACACACACACACACACACACACACACACACACACACACACACACACCCTCACCTGCAGCTCCCCCTCCAGCATACTGAGGAGGAAGAGTAGGTCATCCCGGGAGAGATCCCGACTCTTGTCCCTCCTCTCACCACCACCACCACCACCACCTCCACCCACACCTCCACCTACGCCTCCACCCACGCCACCACCAGCGCTAATCTCGCCGCCGCCGCCACCGCCGCCGCCGCCGCCGCCACGTCCGGTCTTGTGGTTGCGCTGGACGGTGCCCGTGTCGCCCGGCTGCTCCCGGTACCGGCTCCGGCCCCCTCCGGCCCTCCCGGGAGGCTCCTCCCTCTCGGCGCTGCGGCGCGCGCGGGCGACGCGGGGGGCCGCCGACGGCGCCGCCCCCTTGACCTTGGCCGTGTCCTCCAGACTGCTGCTGCGGGAGCGCATGACTCCCCACCTGTGCCACGTGCACGCACACACACACACGCGCACGCACACACACACACACGCGCACGCACACACACACACACACGCACACACACGCACACACACACAAGAGAGGTAGTTTTAGTTTTAGTCGTCGTACTTTTATTGACCTTTCAGCATTATCACAGTATTGTCATTAAAAACACTGAATGTATGTGAAAAATCAATAGGTAGGTAGACAAAAATAAAAAGTGTGTGTGTGTGCATGTGTGTGTATGTGCGTGTGTATGTGTGTGTGTGTGTAAGAGAGTGTGACTTGTATGAGTGTGGTGTGTGTATCAGGTCTGTGTGTGAGACTGAGAGGAATGTGTAAGAGTGTGTGTGTGTGTGTGTGTGTGTGTGTGTGTGTGTGTGTGTGGTGTGTGTGTGGTGTGTGTGTGTGTGTGTGTTGTATGTCTGTGTATGTGCACTTGCCGCGCACGTGTGTTGTGTGTGTGTGTGTGTGTGTGTGTGTGTGTTCGAGTACAGACAAGAGGCATCACTGTCATGGCAAAAAAAACAATGAAAAAAAAACCCTAAATCGTTGAGCGTGATGCAATTGCGCCCCGAACGGAATCGAACGCGGTCTCCGTCGGTGCGGGCGGGCGGGCGGCGAGGACGTCGTTCGTCTGCGGCGGTGACGAACGACGTCGGTGATTAATGGCTCGGTAATGAGACGCAGAACATGAGGTCACGCCGACTGCCGAGAAAATCTGCGCCCAATTCATACGACGGCACATGTCTTCTGAGCAGGAGCAGGCCTGAGTGTGTGAGTGAGTGTGTGTGTCTGTGTCTGTGTGAGTGTGTGTGTGTGTGTCTGTGAGTGTGTGTGTGAGTGTGTGTGTAAGTGTGTGTGTGTGTGAGTGTGTGTGTGTGTGTGTGTGTGAGTGTCTGTGTGAGTGTCTGTGTGAGTGAGTGTGAGTGTCTGTGTGAGTGAGTGTGTGTCTGTGTGAGTGTGTGAGTGTGTGAGTGTGTGTGTGTGTGAGTGTGTGTGTGAGTGTGTGTGAGTGTGTGTGTGTGTGTGAGTGTGTGTGTGTGTGAGTGTGTGTGTGAGTGTGTGTCTGTGTGAGTGTCTGTGTGAGTGAGTGTGAGTGTCTGTGTGAGTGAGTGTGAGTGTCTGTGTGAGTGAGTGTGTGTGTGTGTGTGTGTGTGTGTGTGAGTGAGTTTTGTTTGACATCTGGCGCGCGGTGATGTCATCACCAAGTATCAAATGCCAAGCGTGTATTTTTACATATATTAGTTATGCATTATGGATAACCAAATAATATATTATATAGATTAGAGAATAGATTATATATTAGAACCAAATTATGTGTAA
The DNA here is from genome assembly GCA_002895965.2 of Coryphaenoides rupestris. Lineage (NCBI taxonomy): Eukaryota > Metazoa > Chordata > Actinopteri > Gadiformes > Macrouridae > Coryphaenoides > Coryphaenoides rupestris. The sequence continues at coordinate 330 of PIJE02004743.1, read as the reverse complement.
CATGATTTCTATAGTTATCATGTTAGGATAGAATGTGTGTGTGTGTGTGTTTGTGTGTATGTGCGTGCGCGTGTGTGTGTGTGTGTGAGCAGGAGGGACGGCTATCTGCTTCCCCTTGAGAACGCCGCCGCCGCCGCCAGCCCTGGAACCACATGACTGACTCACTCGCTGATGTAATTTCCTGCCGCTCCAGGAAACACAGATTCTGCACCTCTGATTATTCTGGGATGTACAATTCTGCAGAGACGAGCGAGGAGCCAAAACAGGACGCCCGTGTGTGTGGTGCGCGTGTGTGTGTGTGTGTGTGTGTGTGTGTGTGTGTGTGTGTGT
>PIJE02004741.1:8469-18469 GCA_002895965.2 Coryphaenoides rupestris | reverse complement strand
ATAGTTCTGTTGGTCGGGGGGAGAAGTCTAAAAAAAGACAATGCTAGCTCGCGAGGTATATGTGCTCTTGGAAATCGACAGAAGAGTTTGGAATCTGGCAGTCGGCGGCGGGGGGGGTGAAGGGGTGAGATTTGGGGAGAGAGAGAGAGAGAGAGAGAGAGAGAGAGAGAGAGAGAAGAGGAGAGAGAGAGAGAGAGAGGGAGAGAGGGAGGCGGCGTTGTTGGAAGCTGACGATGAAACCGAATATTTCTTATTTCTCCTCAGTTGACCACGGGGGGGGGGGGGGAGGGGCGGGGGGAGACGAAGACGAAGAGAGACTCCAGCAGGATTGGAGGAGGGTGGTGGAATCCAAGATGGAGTTCAGTTGTATATCCTTCTGACTCAAAACCCCCCCAGTGTGACCGGCTGTGTTTTTTTTATCCATATCGTGCGTCGACACTCGTACGTAAATAACAGGAATATAATAATCCCCCAAAAACTTTATTTCTATCGCCGCCTTTTCCAAAACGAGAGTTACAAGGTGCCTTAGAAGAACCAACATCATAGCCGATGCGCAGAAAATACACTAAATAGAGAAAAACACGTCCACCATCAGCAAATCGGAACAGCGTTTTGGACTCTCCGTCTCCGAGGGGGGGGGTCTCGGAGCAGAGCGAGGAGCGGGGGGGGGGGTTTAAGAGTTCGGAGATATAAAGCGGGAATCAGTCGCCGCGTGTAGGGATTTAAAAAGCAATCAATAGCGCCTTCGATTGAATCCCGTAACGGATCGGGGAGGAGGCCCCCGCGTAATTCGGGGGCCGGGACCCGAGGGACGTGTTCCTTAATGGCTGCTGCTGGTGCTGGTGGTGGTGGTGCTGCTGGTGGTGGTGGTGGTGGTGGTGGTTGTGAGAAGTCTCGCTGCTGCTGCTTCTACTGCTGCTGCTTCTACTGCTGCTGCGTTTCGCAACCTCTGGAGACGGAGGACCCGCGATGCAACGTTGAATAATGAGTCCGCTCGCATCGCGGCGGCGCGAGGAGACGAGGGTGGGGAAGTAGTGGAGGTTGTTCAGCGATGTGTACGTGAAAACCTACTTGGCAATAAATCAGATTCTGATTTCTGATTTCTGATTCTGATCTTCTACGGTTTAGATATACGTCAAATCAGTGACACAATACGCACACAAAATGAACAGCGCGACTCCACGTCCTCGGCTGACGTCTCCCGTCGGGAAAAGTCCGGCGGAAACAACGAGAGCTCCGTCGCCTCATCCCTTCGTCCCTGTCAAGAGGACCCCTCGTCTTCCTCAGCGCACACACACACACACAGACACACACACACACACACACACAGACACACACACACACTCAGGATTCCTCTTCCTCTCCTGCTACACCAGAACCACCTCCTCCACTCCACTCCCGGGGGCCGCGGGCAGAGGAGAGAAATGAAAGGCTGCGCACGGAGCAGGCAGGCAGGATGACAGGCGATGGAAGGAAGAGAGAAAACACAACAAGTATATATATATATATATTTATATATATATAGATGTATATAAATATATATGTGTTGCTTTTTAAAAAATACATCTTTGTTTCTTCGGTGCACGGGAGGTGCCGGAGAACTTTACGATCAGCGATGTTGTTCCTGTGTGGTGGGGATGGGGGGGTTCTGGGTGGGAGGGATAAGAGCAGACGTGCCGTTCTGAGTGCATTACCAACATCTAAGAACATACGATATGCCGAGCAACGCTAAGTACTATTAATAATGCAATAATGCAAGTTAGTGCTCGGAGTTAGGAGAGGGAAGGCCAGGTGGGGGGGGGGGGGGGGGGTTATGCAGAGTCCAGGTGAACTCTGAAAAGGAGGGTCTTGAGTCTTCTTGCGGAAGCTGGCGAGCGAATAACGGCGACGGAAAGGTAAAGGGAATCGGATACACGGGAAAATCGGCCATTTTAAACACACCTGGGTTCTTCCTACTGTGCACGGCGGCCATCGGAAGCCTGATCACAACACGCCGTCGCTCGGCTGTGATCTCGATGTCCGATATTACAACGCACAGATACTACACCATACTACCCGACTACTACGACTGTTTGTATATCCGGTAATTATTCCCGGATACCCCCCCCACCACCCGTGATGTCTCCGGGTCGCGTCGAGGTGTTCCGTTCCGCCCGTGACGTTAATTAGAAAGCTGCTGTTATTTACAGAAACGCAAAATAAATATTCCATTCGGTAGCACAACAAAAAAAAAAAAGAAGAAGAAGAAATGTCTTCTATATAACAGTGGAGCTAATTATTCAGCTAAGCGTTCCTATTATGATAATGGGGTTTTATTTCAGTGACACACTGCCATGGGGGGAGGGCTTTTTTTTTTGTGTACTCAACAGGAATTTGTAATCGCGTTGTCTGCAATTGAATCGCATTTTCATCGAATACATAATTAATACATTTTTCCCAATCCCGGCCGATTAGCGCCTCCACGCCGCGGCGGTGCTAATTCCCGGCGGAGGTTTAGAAGTCGTCGTGATAATTGTGAGGGCCGCGCGTTTGAAACTTCCACCCTTTTACCGTGAGCCGAGCGCACCGACGCTGAAAAAACAATGACGCGGACGTAATTTTTTTGTCGAATGGGCGATTTCCGTATTTTTTATTCGGTCAGCGGTTTTTAAGGAGTAGTCTTTAGAGCCTCTAAATACGTGCAAATCTGCTTTTTTGTGGCAGCCGGGGTCTGTTCCCCGCAGTGAGATATGGACAATAGTTCAGCCTTATGTAATAAATAGCTTGTTGTAACGGTCCACGGATCCCCTGGAGTCGACACGACGGAGAAATGGGTTCTGTACAGTTTGCTTGGTTAGTTATTTTTTTTAAAGATCATTGTTATTGCTTTTCAAGAACTCTGTGACAATGAATACAGATAACGATTTGCTATGGAAGCAAGCAGAACTGATTGCGGACGATCGTACAAAAATCGTTTGTCACGTCCGCTCGTGTCCACTCGTGACATCACAAGTGGGAGTGTCCCCCCCCTCGTCGTGACATCACTGGTGGTGGGAGTGTCCACCCGAACGTGATGATGGATGATAGATCAACTCCCTGGTGGGGTTTCATCTCATACATTGTCTACATGTGACTATACCCCCCCCCACCCCCCCCCCCCCAGTGACATCACAATTTGGGGCCTGTCCGACCCAGATGCATGATGGGTAGATAAGCCTGCATACCTCATCCCTCCATCCCTCCATCCCTCATCTCTCTCTCAGGCTATCAGTCTATCAGTCAAAACGCTTAAGATGGCGGCAGAAACACACAACACACACACACACACACCACACACACACACACAACACACACACACACACACAGACAACACACACACACACACACGGTACAAACTGGAGTGATGGCCGAGGGACCACAGTTCCCACATTCCCCTATTGTACGTCTATATAACCAGGTAGTCCTAGTCGCGTATCCGGCCCTATAGGCCATCTCTCCCCACCGCCCCCCCCCCCCCCCCCCCCCCCCGCCGCCCCTCGTCGAAGTGACACAACGCTGTGCTCGCCTGCCCGCCCGCCCGCCCGGAGAGATTTTGTATGTATTCCGGAGCGCAAGTGGTTAGACTCTCGTCACAAAAGCCGGGAGAAGTGCCAATTATAATATTAAAACGCTCTCCGGCCCTGACCTTCTGCCGCGTGCGTAGCGCTGTATGCTATTACACTCAATCAGCAAAGGTCAGGACCGGCGCGCGTGCGTGGCTGCCATCGTGGCGTTAAGCACATTGTACATGCTAATCCGATGCACGCGCACACACACACACACACACACACACACACACACACACACACACACACACGCGTTCAGACACACACACACACACACGGCACACACACTGTGCAGCATCGGGCAGCAATCTCGGCGGCTCGTTATGTGGACAAACGCCTAATGAGCCGGTTAGAGTGAGACGTTGTGGAATGGCGAGGGGAGCTGCTTGGCATACATAATGTGGACACATGTACGAGTTAAGACAACAGAGAACAAATATATACACCGTATAGAGAGAGAGAGAGAGAGAGAGAGAGAGAGATTGGACGGGGGGGGGCGGGGTTTAACGGAAGTTACGTTTTTAAAATGAAACGTAAACGGCACACGTGATAAAATGTCGCCGCGTTAACGCTTAGCAGGCCACCTACAGCACCGGGTTGTCACTAAAAGATCACTTTTTACGTCTATTTGTCTCTCGTGTGTGTGTCGAGAAATCACACAATTATCACAAAATCACCCCAAGATAGAGATAGAGCGTATTTGTGATGACATAACATTTCACGCATTCAAATATGGAAATGACAAATTGTGGACTGAATCAGAGTGGCTATTTACCTAACTTTCCCTTCAGGGAACTTTCCTTAAATCCATCCATCCGGCCGACACCTCATCGTTCAGATCCTGCAACAGGAGCAGTAAAGCAGCAGGCAGTTAGTGTCACTTTGGCCTCCAGACGTTGCATCCATCACACCAGCGCTTTAACAACAGCGCCCCCCAGTGGACGAGCCCAGAACGTCTCCTGTAATAAGTCAGAATAAAAAACACAGAATTACATAAAACAACCATTGTTTGACATTGGATAAGGATTTAAGGAGTTATATTTTACAGTGTATGGTCTACAGGCTACGTTTAGTCACCGGATCGATCGTGGGAATGGTTTTTAAAACAATTAACACTCAGGATGTATTGAGGTTGATATTTGAGTCGGATACTTTTAGCACTATAGTGGTTATCAAGAGATGTTATCAACAGCAACAACAGCAACAATCTCTTGTATTTTCTGCTTCCAGTGTGTGCTTTTAACTTGCACACACACACACACAACACGCACAGACACACACACACACACCACACACCACACAACACACACACACACACACACACACACACACACACACACGTGCACAGTACTCACTCACTTACTCATTCATCACGTACTGTATGTATGCACACACAGACACATACACTCTCTCTCTCTTGTTGCTCTTACTCACTCACTCACACACACACAAACACACACACACACACACACACACACACACACACACACACACGTCTGTGTGTGTGTGTGTGTGTGTGTGTGTTGCGTGTGTGGTGTGTGTTTTTCCTCCGTTCTTTCATTTCCCGACTGGAGGAGAGGGAGCCGTGTTGCCCGCGGCTCAGTGGCTCTGTGCAGCCAGCTTGTTGTGTCAATCACGTCTCCGGCGCCGCCACTGGTCCGCCTGACGCAACACACAGGAATCGGAATGAGGGCGCCTCTGGCAGACCGGTGTTGTAGCCTCTTAATAATTATGACTGTAGGCCAGTCACACACTAGTACTCCTCACTCCTCCTCCTCCTCCTCATCACTCACTCACTTCACCTCCTCCTCCTCCTCCTCCTCCTCCTCCTCCTCGCCTGTCTCCTTGCTGACTCTTAACCCGGGCCACCTACCTACGGCACCACCACCACCACCACCACCATCACACCCACCACCACGCACACACACACACACACACACACACACACACTCAATGACGTCATGTTCTATCTCGTTATGTTGGTACATTTCACACAAATACAAATCCAGAGATTAAGTGAGTTTTCTGTTTAATTGCAGGTTTACAAAGCGTAGTTATGGCCAATTTAGTTGAATGTACAATCATAGCGTATTACGTTTTGTCACCAAACATGCTCAAAATTCTGCCGTGTTGTCATTCGTCAGCCTCAACGCGGAAAAACATTTATGAGAAAAACGTTCCCGTGGCGTTCCCGGGAGTTCGACGGAAAAAACCCAGAAACGAGGCCTTTCACACATTGTATTGTATGTTCTGTATGTAATTAAAACCTCTCAGATGCATAACGCATCAAATGACTCACTTGGTCCACTTTACAGGCCTGGAGCGCCCGACCCCTCACCTCCGCCTCGCCGTTCATACGCACACACGCTTCCGACGCCACAGGAGGCTCCTCTGATCCGCAAAACATTATATTTTTCAGAAAGGAGGCAAGACACATCGAAGACACGTATCACAATATCACACGTTTTGCTTTGTTTCTGTCATAAAGGCGCACGGGTTTTCCGAAAGGACGACCTCCGTTGCCCTCCATGCGGCGAGGTGGAGGCCGGAGAGGAGAGCAGAGGAGAAAAGAGAAAAGAGAAAAGGGAAAAGGGAAGGGGAATGAAAATGCCGGGTCTTTTGTGCGGGTTGTGAACCTTTTGGAACTTCCTGTTAGCCGCCGCGACGCAGACGGCGAGAAGCCCGCGGAGGTTCCGGGGGCAACGAACGCTCCTTGACCCGCGGTGATCAACGGCTATTTATCTCTGTCCGAGGGAGAGAGAGAGAGAGAGAGCGGTAGGGAGGGAAGGTGTTTATTTCTGTCACGGACCGGACGGATCGGAGAGTACACGAGGAGGAGAGAGAGGGCGGCGCTGGCGGACCACGAGCGCCGTCGCGTCGACGTTCAGCTTAATCTCAAAAAGTTCACGGCGCGTTTTTAAAAGGTGACCGACTCGGGGTACGAGAAGTTCAAGTTCAGTGTCTCTCTCTCCTCCTCCACCACCTCCTCCTCCTTGTCCTCCTCCTGGCTGTAGACGCAGTGCCACCTACAGACGGGTCTGCGTATGGCGTCCCCCCCCCTCCCCTCTCTCTCCGTCGACCCCGATGCAATGGCAGACAGTCACAGTGTGTGTGTGTGTGTGTGTGTGTGTGTGTGTTTGCAGCTGTGTATGTGTGTGTGTGTGTGTGTGTGTGTGTGTGTGTGTGTGTGTGTGTGTTGTGTGTGTGTGTGTGTGTGTGTGGTGTGTGTGTGTGTGTGTGTGGTTGCAGCTGTGTATGTGTGTGTGTGTGTGCTGCACACCTATGTGTTTGACCTGCTCATGAACTTATAGTATAGTTATTATTCAAAATATATATATACTGTATATAGGCCTACATACATTCACTGCAGCTCTTGAATAGCTTCTCAAATGACATTTCTGAAGCCATTTGTGCCGTTAGCAATTGTTGCCAAGACATACATTACACTCAGTCAAACATCATTTGTAATTGTATATTTATATTTATATGTATGTATATATGTATATGTACTGGACTGAAAGACACAATTAGGTGGAATTACGCTGCCCTGATTTTAATTATAAAAGCTCTTATGCTCTCGGATACAAACGTCACTCGACTCCTTCTTGTTTCCCGCTTCATCGCATCCAAGCTAATCATTTATGAATCATCAGAAGCGAAAAGAGGAACAAGGGGTGGGAATATTCTCACGTGTTGTCGGCGACAGACAGACAGATAGAGAGACAGAGAGACAGACAGACAGAGAGACAGAGAGACAGAGAGATAGACAGACAGACAGACAGACAGACAGACAGACAGACAGACAGAGAGACAGACAGAGAGACAGAGAGACAGACAGACAGACAGAGAGACAGACAGAGAGACAGACAGACAGACAGACAGACAGACAGACAGACAGACAGACAGAGAGACAGACAGACAGACAGAGAGACAGACAGACAGGCGGTATATACCGAAGCGGACACCTGGATCAGGAGTTGGCACTGACGCTGTTAAATAAAACACCCCAAAAATCACCCTCCACCCTCCACCCCCCAAAAAACTGTCAGGACATACAGACTGTTTGTTTGATTATAGCAAAGAGTCGCTCGCTAGCTTCCGCAAGAGACTTACGGTTCGTTCCATTTGTACTCAGAAGTCGGAATTTCCCGAGTTCCAAGTTGGAAGTTTGCGCGGGAACACACGCTGATGACGCGCAATACGTTGTTACCGACCGGTGAAACAAGGCGCCCATCTTGGTTTTTTTCCGACTTGTTAATTAACTGGAGTGCGGTCAGGTCGGGTGTAACGTCATTCCCGGTTCCGACTTCTGACTTCCGAGGTAAATGGAACGAACCATAAAGACTCACCCGAGTTCCCAGTTCACCTGGACTCTGCATCGCTTCCCCTTCTGACCTTCTCCCAAACCCTAACCCTAACCCTAACCCTTCTGACCTCTCCCTAACCCTAACCCTAACCCTACTGACCTTCACCCTAACCCTAACCCTAACCCTAACCCTACTGACCTCTCCCTAACCCTAACCCTAACCCTTCTGACCTCTCCCTAACCCTAACCCTAACCCTTCTGACCTTCTCCCTAACCCTAACCCCCAACCCACTATACCACTTACGCCAACTAACTTGGCATCGTGTCGCTTCATATCCCAGCTTGTTGGCTGTTTACCAGCAAGGAGTCAACTGAAAAAAACCATGAGCGCTTGAAACTTGTTCTCTTCAAATCTCACTGTACTGTCAGTGATGTATTGTGGTTTCTCTCTCTTTGGACGATTCGGACAAAAGTGTTTTCCTTTCGGGCATTTGACGCTTCTATCCAAAGCGACTTACAAACCAATATATTTGTTGAAGGTGACAGCAATATATCGCTGTGGTACATAAAGATAAGAATAGAGCTGTTTTCGAACATTCATATTTACCAGGCTCGGTACATACGTCTTAAAGTCTTATCAAACACAGACATTATATTTTTTTCTAAATCCAAAAATCATCAAATGCCAAATATGAGCATATTTTGTGAGCTGATTTTTTCAGCCTCCAACTAAATTGCATTTACTTTTTGCATTTGCTTTCATCCAACTGGCTTCACAGTATCGCCTCACATTCACCCATTCATACACCGGCGGCGGTGTCGACCATGCAAGGTAACAACCAACACGTCAGGAGCTGTTAGGGTTAGGTGGTGTCTTGCTCAGGGACACCTCCACACTTAGCTAGGAGGAGGGGGAGCTCTTCGGGGATCGAACCGGACAACCGCTCTTACCTCCACATGGACACACCTTATATACTGTAGTTTGTATTCAAATGTCTCCGCACCCCCGTAGGATCCCTCCATTGATCCACGGGGCCGGTGTTGACGGGCAGATCGTACGACGGCGGGGCGCCCGACGCTCGCACGCACGCAGGCAATCTGCCGTTCCACCTCATTGGTCACCTGATGTGACGGCCCCGCCCCCCCCCGGTGTGTCGACCTCACGGAGCTGCGTTCCATCAAAAACGCTTTTGATGGAACGCAGGCAAATTGAATTTCTACCGACCCACCTCATATAGCCCGCCACTCTCTCTCTCTCTCTCTCTCTCTCTCTCTCTCTCTCTCTCTCTCTCTCTCTCTCTCTCTCTCTCTCTCTCGCGCTAAATGTCCCCGTAAACGCACTTCTCTTCTTAGCAATATATATGTGTTGGGATGGGGGGGACGGCGACGTTCTTGAACGACAGAACGTCGGGGGGGCCAACGGGGATCGATCGACGGCGCTCGACGCTCCACGTTCCTTTACGACGTCTCGAGCGCCGTTGTAGTCTTCGGGTGACACTCCCCGCCCCGCCGAGCGGTTGAGCTGTGTTGCGTTTAACATGACGGCTTCCTTTGCGAGAGAGAGATTATCGGAGACTTAAAAGGAGATTTGATCCGTCAACTTCGACGACATTGCCGCTCGATCGATAACCGTAGAGGAGAGAGAGCGAGAGCGAGTCAACATGAATAATGTGATAAATTAGGGGGTCCTAAACACTTATCGATTGCGAATTTGTCCTCAAACTCCGACGATGAGAACACCTTCGTTCTTGTTGTTTATCAACGCCCCCCCCCCCCCCCGACGCCCCTTGCGGTCGAGTCGGCGCCATCATCCCTGAGACCCCCGCCTACAACGCGGGGGCCCCGGCGATACGGGCTACTTGCGATTCTGTCGTGTTTTTCCCGGGGTGCGTTTGTTTCTGTTACTGTTTCTTGTCTTGTCTGGAGCGAGACATCCGTTAGGACAGAGGAGGCGAGGAGTTGGAGGACGAGAGGAGGAGGAGGGAGGGATGGATGCAGGTTCTGGCAACCCACCCCCCCAACCCCCCCGCCCCCATCCCATCCCCCCTTTTCAGTTGTTCTCACACTGATGCAACATGCCGAACGAACGAACGGACGGAGCGAGAGAGCG
>PIJE02004740.1:0-5000 GCA_002895965.2 Coryphaenoides rupestris | reverse complement strand
CTTTCATCGTCTCTGTTGAACGTCGTGCTACGCCGCTACGCTAACGCCTGCTGCTGTAAAAACTGGATTCCATTGTTTGCCACCGGAATACGATTTGAAGCGTTCCGAGCGTGTTTGTTTTGTTTTTTTCTCCACATTTTCTAGATTTTTGCGTTGCCATGTTGTGTAATTTAATGACACGGCTCACTGTAGGCTGACTAAAGTGATGAGGTGGGTGTCCAAAAGTATTCAGATTTTCACCGGATGAAGCCCAAGTTCTCAGCCTTCTCCGTCTTGGGGGGGGAAAGACCAAAACATTTCTGTATTCTACCCGTAAATGGATTGCATTCATATCATCGCTTTTATCCAAGGCGCTTCACAGTGTTGCCTCACATTCACCCATTCATACACCGGCGGCGGTGTCAACCATGCAAGGTAACAACCAACACGTCAGGAGCAGGTAGGGTTAGGTGGTGTCTTGCTCAGGGACACCTCCACACTTAGCTAGGAGGAGCAGGTAGGGTTAGGTGGTGTCTTGCTCAGGGACACCTCCACACTTAGCTAGGAGGAGCAGGTAGGGTTAGGTGGTGTCTTGCTCAGGGACACCTCCACACTTAGCTAGGAGGAGCAGGTAGGGTTAGGTGGTGTCTTGTTCAGGGACACCTCAACACTTAGCTAGGAGGAGGAGCAGGTAGGGTTAGGTGGTGTCTTGCTCAGGGACACCTCCACACTTAGCTAGGAGGAGCAGGTAGGGTAGGTGGTGTCTCGCTCAGGGACACTCCACACTTTAGTAGGGAAGGGGGAAGAAAAGGGCAGGTAGCGTGTTAGGTGGTGTCTTGCTTCAGGGACACCTTCCACACTTAGCTAGGAGTGGGAGGAGCCCCGGGGGGATCGAACCAGGCGACCTTCCTGTTGCCAGACAACACTGCTCTCTATACTCCCTGAGCTACTCCTGCCTACCATAGTACCTGAGCTAAAGGTTCTGGGGTTACTTTTTGGTGAAAACGTTTCAGTCCGTGGCTTTAAGTTTGGTCAGCCCTACCAACACCTTATAGCGCCAGGAAAGGGGGGGGGACTTTGAAAGGCACTGAGAAACAACCAGTGTCCAACAGCTATAGCGTGCTTATTATGTTCATCACAAACACATTGAGTTATAATTATTGATTCTGTTTTCTCTTTGTGCCTCTGAGTTGCTGGAGACCCGCTGGTTGTCCTCACACAAACACAACAACACAACATGAACGATCTTTCCGGCTCCGTCGCAGAGTTCCCAGTAATATTATTATCCCTGCCGTCTGTTAAATACGTAAATAATTAAAACCAGGTGCGAAAGCTACTCACGAGGACCATATAGTCTCCGCCACCACCACCGCCACCATATCAGCACCTGTATCCCTACTACGCAAAAACAAAGACACCCTGTCGGCTATTTATAAATGCAGAGTGTCGAGGACACGCGCCTTTTATACATAATCGCCTGCCTCACCCCCCCCCCCCCCCCCTCCACAACTTCACACTCACACACACACACACCACACACACACAACACACACACACACACACACACACCCACACACACACACACTCTCTCCCCGCGCCTCCCAATCGCCGGGCGGTGATGTCATCGCTGGCATCGCCGGCACGCACGACTTCCAAAGTTCCAAACTGAATAACACGATGGACCTTGCCAATGATGGTGCTTATGTGTTCCCATCACCTGATATCTGTGGTGTGGTGGCGGTGGTCTGGCGGATCGGCGCATGTGGTGTGTTGTGTGTGTGTGTGTGTGTGTTCGAAGTTCGAAGTTTCAGGGAATTTTCGGGGCGCTGTCGCGGGGAATAAAAAATTGTGTTTTGATTTGGCTGGCGGGAGAGACAGAAGAAGAATTCATCTGTTTTGGATCCGAGAAGGGAGAGTTGTGGCGGAGGATTACGACAAGAGAACACTGAACAGCTGCGGACTAGTTCACAACACTTATCTTGACTCTTGGACACACACACACACACACACACACACACACACACAGCTCTCAGAGGAGAGGCGCGAGCACACACACACACACACACACACACACACACTACACACACACACACCTTGGGGGGGGGCACACACCACAGCCCTGAGCCCTAAGCCCTGGCCTCCGCTCACACCTTTCGGGTACCGAATTACTGACACACTTTACACGGACTTAACCGTCTCCGACCTCGACCCCCGATATAAACGTGTCAATTTCCAGCCGATGCTTCAGCGCTTAAGAAACGTTTAAGTTAACAAATGCATGCAAACATGTTAACTCCCTCGAAAAAACTCCAGTCCTCATCACTCTGTGCCTATTTTTGAGGCATTTAGGGCCAATGATGACTATATGGCCACCAGAGCCTCCACAAAGACTCGGTTCATTTAATAATGCTGATATATCAACGCGAGGCTTAAAGGGACCGTTGCGCCCATTTTGTGCGCCCGCTAGCTCGCGTTCTCTGTCTTTCGGAAGATAACGCTCGACTCGCTCGGACTCGCACTCGGCCTCGCCCGCTTTCACACGGTTATCTCTCCCCCGGGGGGGCCTTCCGGTTCTGTTTTTTTAGCGATCCGGCGAAACCTCTGGGAACGTGTGGAGTAGGGATGTGCACGGCGTCTGAATCCAGGCCTGCGTTTAAGTCTTGCTGTGGATTAGAGAACACGTTCTAGGTATTATTCTCGTGTTCTTGGTTGCCGTTGCTCCTTCAGTCGTCTGGAAAATGAAATTGTACCGTTGACGGAGAGGGAGCGAGTTCTTCGGTACAATGATTCCTTGTTGCACGCAGTCCAACACAACACTACTTTCTCTCTACTCCTTCTCCCTCTCTCTCTGCTGTCTCTCTCTCTGTCTCTCTATTCTCCATTTCTTACTTTCTCTGTTTGCTGTTCTTCTTCTGCCTGCCAGATCCATCTCTCTCTGTGTGGTTTGTTGGTGGTGAATGACTTTGATAATAGGCATCTAGTTGGGCTAGAGGGAGAGAGGGAGGGGAGAGAGCAGAGAGAGGTGTCGGAGACCTCCCTTGCCCTCTCTCTCTCTCTCTCTCTCTCTCCCTCTCTCTCCCCAGTCCTCCCTCTGTTTGTCTCCGTCTGTATGGTCCCATCTGTACCATGAGAAGCTAGGCACCAAGTATACAGTATACAAGCAACACTGTCAATGTGATTTCTTTTAAAGTGTGCTGGTGTGTGTGGTGTGGTGTGTTGTGTGGTGTGTGTGTGTGGTGTGTGTTACTGTTGTGATGTGTGTGTGTTGTTGTTGTGTGTGTGTTTATGTGTGGGTGTGGCCTACATGTTGGTGTGTCTGAGATAATCCCATATAGTGATTTAATGTGTGTGAGTGTATATAGAGTATTTGTGCCTGTAGTGGATGTGTGTGTGTTTTGTGGTTGTATAGTGCGTGTTGTGTATAGGAATGTGGTGTGTTTCTGGTAGGCGGATTATTACTGTGTGTGTGTGTTGTGAGGTATATAGAGTATGTGCCTGTAGGGATGTGTGTCTATGTGTGTGTGTGTGTGTGTATATGTGCGTGTGTGTATAGGGATGTGTGTGTTTCTGGTAGGGGATGTATCCGTGTGTGTGTGTGTGTGTGTGTGTGTGTGTGAGTGTGTGTGTTGATGACGTGCTTATATGGGTGTGAATTTAGGCAATCTCTTCAATTTCTCCTTCAGCATATCGCCGTGTGTGTGTGCGGTGTGCGTGTGCGCGTGTGCGACTGTGTGTGTGCTGGTGTGTGTGTGTGTGTGCGTGCGTGTGCGACTGTGTGTGTGTGTGTGTGTGTCTCCACTGACTCAAAGCACATCGTCACGGCAGCTGCCACGTGGAGCGTTGGCTAAAAAAAATTGGGGGTTTTTTTTATGTCAAAAAGAAAATTCCGACCAGTTTCAGTCCCCTCTGTCGTAAAGGCTTCTGCAATTTCTTTGGGCGATCAATCACCGATACGTGAACGCAACATAACTCAGTGGGGGAGACCATGTTGGGAGAGGAGAGGGAGGGAGAGAGAGAGAGAGGGGAGAGAGAGGAAGGAGAGAGAGAGGGAGGGAGGGAGGGAGGTAGAAGAGAGAGGGAGGGAGAAGAGAGAAGGAGAGAGAGGGAGAGAGTGAGAGTGAGAGAGCGAGGGAAGGGGAGAGAGGGAGAGAGTGAGAGAGAGTGAGAGAGCGGAGAAGGAGAGAGAGAGAGAGAGAGAGGGATGTTTCTTTTGTTCGTTCTGCTTTCTGTCTTTTTAATCAAATAATCTACAGCAGCTTTAGACTGACTTCGTGTCATTTAAAGGGCCAGTGAGCATGAAAGTTGTTGTTATTTGTTGTTGTCTTAAAGTGGCGCTAATATTATAGACGGCGGGGGGTGAGCTCCCGACACTTGTACCGCATAATGGCCACTGTGTGTGTGTGTGTGTGTGGCGTGTGCGCGTCGTGACTTGATGTGTGTGTGTGTGAGGTGAGAGAGAGAGGAGTGTGTGTGTTGTGTGTGGTAGAGAGAACAGAGACAGTGAAGTAGACAGAAGACAGAGAGAGAGAGAGAGACAAGAAGAGAGAAGAAGGGAGAGAGATTAGAGATTGTGTGTGTGTGTGAGAGTGCTGGGGTGTGTAGAGAACAGAGAAAGAGAGACAGAACAGAGAGAGAGAGGACAGAGAGGACAGAGACAGAGGAGGAGAGGAGAGACAGAGAGAAGAAACAGGGAGAAATAGAGACTTGGTGTGTGTGTGTGTGGAGACAGAGACGGGAGAGAACAGAGATGAGAGAGAGACAGAGACAGGGAGAGCAGACTAGAGATTGTGTTTGTGTGTGTTGTGCTGTGTGCGTGTCTAGATTTTAATTATACTCTACAACATTGCCATAATAATAATGATCGTTAATACAAATGACGGTGCTACTGGCAAAGCAATGTACCACTTAACCACCGAGCCGGACCCGGCTCATCTGCAAAAAATGGATCCCAGCTTGAAGCAGGGCGTTACCGCAGCTCAGTTCATTAACATGATCTCAGAACGTCGGCCATCTCATCTCTC
>PIJE02004739.1:7500-12082 GCA_002895965.2 Coryphaenoides rupestris | reverse complement strand
TGCATTTAAAAGAAAATAAATGAAATTAAAAAGCAATAACCTCCATGATAGTTGGATAAAAAACCTCATCTCATCATTAGTTTCTGTACTGCCCCCTAGTGGTGCTCCATGAGAACAGCACATTTCCTCCATCAGAGTCAACGCCCATTCTAAATAATAGAAGAGCCATCAGTCATGAATTTAATTTGCGCACAGAAGAGCAATTCATTGTTAAATAATGCATCTGCTGATGGCTTTTCTTTTAATGGATCGTGTAATTGCGTTGCTCTGACCCGGAGTGAAGCTGTGACCTTGGCTCATCCTTAATTGCGGTGCTTGTGTCAGCGTTTAGTGACAAATCACACGGAATATAAATACTTCTTTTTATTCCGGTCCCCATCCTGTATTTTAATGAACAACCGACGACCTGCTCCTTATCATCCACGAACCCTTCGCTCACAAAATGGCAGATTCTCGGTGTTTACAGCGTTCAACCGCACGGCCTTTAATCAAACACAACGACGTCGTCCTTTAATACAATATGTACATCTCGGAATCATATGAAAGCAGAATAATAATACAGATAATTCTATGTACACATCAGCCGGTACATTGAAAACCAGCAGCACCTGAACGAGGACACATCTCATCTGTCATACGAATGGTTTTCTGTCGATCCAAATGTCCCCAAAACTTAGTATTCCTGATTGTTGAAGCGTTGCGGTACCAGATGTGTCCAGTGTTGCGTTTTATTCCTCTGAACACAACAAGCAGAACATTTTCCCTGATGACTGCCAACTCAAAAGGCCCGGAACAGTCCTGAGTGGAAGAACTGTGGGGTGGGAGTACCGGTTGGCGCAAACGGGTTTAGGATGGAAGACGAACCGGATGGACGGGGGGGAGCAGGGAAAGTCCCGGGGCGCCGTGTCCTTACCTCATGTGGCTCTCGATCCAGTCCTTGAAGTGGGCCACGTGTGTGTAAACCGTGTACAGCTCGGGGTCGCACTCGCCCTGCTCGTAACCGAAGCTCACCAGACCCATCAGCCTCCACTGGGCTCTCCGCCCCGTCGCGTCCACGGAGGAGGCGCCCGGCGAGCCAGGGAGGACCAGGACGCCCCCGGTGTCCGAGGGGCAGATGTTCGACGCGCCGTAGTCGGGCTTGTGGCTGGCGCACAGCATGTTGTCCGTCACGCTGACGGGGGCGCCGTTGCGGGCGTACTGCTGCTCGCAGGGGCACCACGTCGGCCAGGCGCACCACGCCCACCCGGGCCCGCTCCTCGTCGCCCGGGGCGGGGTCGGGCAGCGGGGACCAGCCGGTGACCAGGCCCTCCCCGGAGACCGCCGAGCCCGGGGCGCCCTGGACGTCCGGCAGGCAGATCGGGAGGATCTGCTCGCCGATGCGGGCTTTGTCCAGGAGCCGGACCACGGCCAGGTCGGAGTCCAGGATCAGGGGGTCGTAGTTGGGGTGGACGGTGATGGAGGCCACCTGGAGAGGGGAGAGTGACGGGGAAGAGAGGCCGGATGAGAACGGAGGCTGAAGTCAAAGACAAGAGGGGAGGAGAGTTCAGGACTGTTTTCCCTCTGGGATGTGCATCTAGTCTTCCCGTCTTTCGGATGAGACGTTAAACCGAGGTCCTGACTCCCTGGGGTCACTAAACACTCAAGACTCACCCTGAAGTAGAGGACTCACCCTGGGGTAGAGGACTCACCCTGAGGTAGAGGATTCACCCTGAGGTAGAGGACTCACCTTGAGGTAGAGGACTCACCCTGAGGTAGAGGACTCACCCTGTGGTAGAGGACTCACCTTGAGGTACAGGATTCACCCTGAGGTAGAGGACTCACTCTGAGGTGGAGGACTCACCCCGGACTCACCCTGAGGTAGAGGACTCACCCCGGACTCACCCTGAGGTAGAGGACCCTCCCTGAGGTAGAGGATTCACCCTGAGGTAGAGGACTCACCCTGAGGTAGAGGACTCACCTTGAGGTAGAGGACTCACCCTGAGGTAGAGGACTCACCCTGAGGGGGACGACTCACTCTGAGGTGGAGGACTCACCCCGGACTCACCCTGAGGGGGAGGACTCACTCTGAGGTGGAGGACTCACCCTGAGGTGTTGCAGGCCTTTGGTGGTCCTGAGGTCCTGGCGGAAGTGCTTCCCCACCACCACCTTCAGCTTGGCGGTGCCCAGGGGGAACACCTTCCCCAGCTCCGTCACGCAGTGGGCCGCCACCACCACGCTGCGTTGGTTCACCAGGGCCCCGCTGCACACCAGCCGCCAGTCCGAGTCCCGTTCGTGGCTCCCCGGACCCGAGCCGGCCTTCTTGCTCTTCGGGGACTTGCCGTTCAGCGAGTCCACCTTAAGACGAGTCAAAGTAGAAGCAAATGCATTCATAAAGCTTCGGTTCAAAAACAACCAGGGGTTCACCAAAGCGCCGTACAACTTCAACGCGGTCAATAAAACGTGTGCGTTCACAGCAGGGCTGCACTTGGTCAACAACACCAAAAGGTCAACAACACCAAATGGTTGAACGCCAGCACACGACTGACCTTATTAAGCAAGGCATTAAACAAACAGGCCGCATATCACGGAGACTGCATTGAACCCTGTGGAAACCGCAGGGCTTTGACAGCACTTTGACAGCCGACTGAAAGCGCAATTGAAGTCCGTTCCCGAGGACAACACCGGCCTGGGTGGTCAAACCATCGTAGCGGTCTCTCCCCTGGCTCCACCAAAACAACCAGTTACTTAGAGTAAAACGCGGCAAAATTACTTATTTTCGTCTTTTGGGATCAGTGAGTCAGTGAGTATTTCACGAAAAGACCAAAGTACTATCCTGTATGTTTGTGGTACAGCTGAGTTCACGCGAAATACTGTTGTTGGCGGAATCGGTACAAGGAAGTCATTCTGCCGGAGGATTTGGGGATGTTTCGGTGAAGCCGGCAGAGAGACCGTTACGGTCCGACCGGTCCGACCGATCCCAGCGAGTCCTCGGCTCTCACCTTGGACGTGTTGCCGCTCTTGGTGGCGCGCCGGTAGATCGCCGCCAGCCACGGCCAGTGGGCTTCCGCCGGCCTCTGGGGGTCAAAGGTCGAGTGCTTCCCACACACTGGTGCACGATGAGAGAGAGAGAGAGAGAGAGAGAGAGAGAGAGAGAGAGAGAGAGAGAAGAGAGGAGGTGAAGGGGAGCGAGGAGAGTGGGTGTCGTGGGAGAGGGTGAGGGGGTGGGTGGAAGAGGAAGTTATAGAAGAGGTTCAAGAGTCCTCACTTGGTACAGGGTTCAAATACATCCCACCCGAGTACACACACACACACACACACACACACACACACACACACACACACACACACACACACACACACACACACACACAGACACACACTTCATAACATCACTATTTCCCATTGCGTTTCTGTATGAGTGTGTGAATGTGTGTGTGTGTGTGTGTGTGTCTGTGCGTATTTGTGTGTGTGTGTAAATACAGTTCATAGCATCACTATGTCCTCCATCTGTGTGTGTGTCTATCTCCGAATTTGTGTGTGTGTGTGTGTGTGTGTGTGTGTGTGTGTGCATGTGTGTGTGTGTTTATTGTGTGTGTGTGTGTGTGTGTGTGTGTGTGTGTGTGTGTGTGTGTGTGTGTGTGTGTGTGTGTGTGTGTGTGTGTGTGTGTGTGTGTGTGTGCTGTGTGTGTGTGTGTGTGTGTGTGTGTGTCTTTGTGTGTGTGTGTGTGTGTGTGTGTGTCTGTGTGTGTTTGTGTCTGTGTGTGTGTGTGTCTGTGTGTGTGTGTGTGTGTGTGTGTGTGTGTGTGTGTGTGTGTGTGTGTGTGTGTGTGTGTGTGTGTGTGTGTGTGTGTGTGTGTGTGTGTGTGTGTGTGTGTGTTATTGTGTGTGTGTGTGTGTGTGTGTGTTTCAGTGTGTGTGTGTGTGTGTGTGTGTGTGTGTGTGTGTGTGTGTGTGTGTGTGTGTGTGTGTGTGTGTGTGTGTGTGTGTGTGTGTGTGTGTGTGTGTGTGTATCTCATGTGTGTGTGTGTGTGTGTGTGTGTGTGTGTGTGTGTCCCTATGTGTGTGTGTGTGTGTGTGTGTGTGTGTGTGTGCCTATAGTCTTGTGTGACCATCAATCTCAGTCCGTCTCTTCTTCTTCTTATTATTATTATTATTATTCTTCTCCGGCGGTCCACCGCTGCCCTCACCTGGTGAGCAGGAGACATGGCGGCCGCTCCACTTGCCCGTCTTGAGGCAGGTGCGGCGGGCGCTGCCGGCGTGCTGGTAGTACGGAGACGCGCACTCGTACTCGATCTGCGCGTACAGCCGGTGGAAGCCAGGGGGCAGCGACGCCGCGGAGGACGAGGAGGACGAGGAGGACGAGGAGGCCTCCCGCGGCTCGTCCGCCTGCAGCTGCTGTCCCAGGCCAAGGGAGTAGAGCTTGGAGAGGGGAGTCGGAGGAGAGGAGGAGGGGAGGAGGAGAGAGGGGAGGAGAGGGGAGAAGGAGGGAGGGAGGAGAGGAGAAGGAGGGAGGAGAGGGAGGAGGGAGGAGGAGAGAGAGGGAGGAGGGGAGGAGGAGGAGGAGGAGGAGAGGAGGGAGGAGGAAGAGGAGAGGAGAGAGGGG
>PIJE02004739.1:0-5000 GCA_002895965.2 Coryphaenoides rupestris | reverse complement strand
GCTCTCCCGCTCGGACGAGGCCACGACCTTCGTCTTGGTGCCGAGCGTGTCCCGGTTGCGGCCGTTCACCTGCGTCGTCTTCCTCTCCAGGTCCTCCTGACCTTTTTGACCTTTATCCGTGACCACCTCAACTTCCGTCACCTCGTCGATCACGTCGTTCCCCGTGGACGGAGTCTCCTCCAACAAGCGTCCTTCGCCGTTCTCTCCGGCTGCTGTTCCCGTGTCGTCTTTGGTTTCCACGGCGTTCAGGTGTCCGTCGTCCGCGGTGCCGTTTCCCTCCAGTCTGTCTCCCCGTCCCCGCGGGTCTCCGGACGACCATGGCCTCCTCTCCTCCTCTCCTGGGTGGGGGATCTCCAGAGTGTTGATGATGACGGATTGATCTTCGTCACCCTCGCCTCCCGTCGTAGTTGTGTTCCTGGACTCTGTAGTCTCAGCCTCCGTCGTAGGAACGGCTGTAGTTGTAGACTTCGTCGTAGGAACCGCTGTAGTTGCAGCTTCTGTAGTTGTAGCCTCCGTCGTAGGAACCGCTGTAGTTGTAGCTTCGTCGTAGGAACCGCTGTAGTTGTAGCTTCTGTAGTTGTAGCCTCCGTCGTAGGAACCGCTGTAGTTGTAGCTTCCGTCGTAGGAACCGCTGTAGTTGTAGCTTCCGTCGTAGGAACCGCTGTAGTTGTAGACTTCGTCGTAGGAACGGCTGTAGTTGTAGCTTCTGTAGTTGTAGCTTCTGTCGTAGGAGCGGCTGTAGTTGTAGCTTCTGTAGTTGTAGCTTCTGTCGTAGGAGCGGCTGTAGTTGTAGCTTCCGTCGTAGGAACCGCTGTAGTTGTAGACTTCGTTGTCGGAACGGCTGTAGTTGTAGCCTCTGTCGTCGTAGCTTCCGTTGTAGTAGCCTGGCGGCCTTCAGGAGTTTTGACGTCGTTCCCATCGACGGCGGTCCTCTCCCCTGTGTCTTTTCCCGCTCCGTCGAGGGTATTGATCACTAAAGGAGAACACAACAAGTCTTTAGACAGACTTACAGAGTATTGAGATACACCGGTACCGGTAGTCATGTGACCGTTTGACACGTGTCTGTTGGGAAACCGAGGGCTCCGATGTTACCACCAGGCGTGAGCGCGACGATGAGCCACTACAAGCCACTTCAAACCCTACCCCTCTAGTGACATCACGCATGGAGTCCGCCGGTGTCCACCCGGATGATGTGTGCTGGAATGGGGATCAGTCTACCCGTGGTGGACCTATACCTACCCAGTGGACTGTACTGTTAGCAACTGGTTAGGCTGATGATCCCCAGACACGTCACACATCTGGGTGGGACACTCCCACTTGTGATGTCACGAGAGGGCCGATGGATGTCGGAAATGGCTTTTAATGGCTCATCACGCTAACGAGAGGTAAAGGTAAGTGCCAAAGGTAAGTGCTGAGTCTGAACCTTTGACCCAGACGTTAGCGCGAGGCCGTTACCTTTGGTGCAGAGGCCGGGGGCCCCGCTCCAGGTGTTGTTGGGCAGGCAGGTCCTCTGGGAGGCGCCGCTGAGCTTGTAGGGCCGGTAGCACAGGTACTGCAGCGCGATGATGACGTCGTTGGGCCCGTAGACCAGAAAGTGGTCACCGTGCGCCGGCTTGGGGGGCAGCGAACAGGACCGTTCCACCGGTACTGAGGGAGGAGAGAGAGAGACAGAGAGAGAGAGAGAGAGAGAGAGAGAGAGAGAGAGAGAGAAGAGAGAGAGAGAGAGAGAGAGAGAGAGAGAGAGAGAGAAAGAGAGAGAAAGAGACAGGCAGATAGATATAGAGGATGGATACAGAGGGAGAGAGAGAGAGATAGATTGTTATAACAGCAATAGATGTGGTTAGGTTACCACAGTGCTAGGGGGTGTGGACAGAGAGGGATGTGAGTGGGTTGCTAGGTTACCACAGTGCTAGGGGGTGTGGACAGAGAGGGATGTGAGTGGGTTGCTAGGTTACCACAGTGCTAGGGGGTGTGGACAGAGAGGGATGTGAGTGGGTTGCTAGGTTACCACAGTGCTAGGGGGAGTGGACAGAGAGGGATGTGAGTGGGTTGCTAGGTTACCACAGTGCTAGGGGGAGTGGACAGAGAGGGATGTGAGTGGGTTGCTAGGTTACCACAGTGCTAGGGGTGTGGACAGAGAGGGATGTGAGTGGGTTGCTAGGTTACCACAGTGCTAGGGGGTGTGGACAGAGAGGGATGTGAGTGGGTTGCTAGGTTACCACAGTGCTAGGGGGTGTGGACAGAGAGGGATGTGAGTGGGTTGCTAGGTTACCACAGTGCTAGGGGGAGTGGACAGAGAGGGATGTGAGAGGGTTGCTAGGTTACCACATTGCGGGGCGTGGCTGCTCCAGGTGCCATCCAGCAGGCAGACGGCGGACCGGGCCCCCCTCAGCTGGAAGCCCGGGTCACACAGAAAGGTGACGCGGGCCCCTGACTGGTAGAACAGGCCCTGGGCGGAGCCGTGCGCCGGAACCGGGGGCCGGCGACACCCCACCACTGCAAGGGGCGGGAAAACACACAGATACACACACATAAACACACACATACATAGACATACACACAGATACACACACATACATAGACATACACACAGATACACACACATACACACACACATACATAGACATACACACAGATACACACACATACATAGACATACACACAGATACACACACATAAACACACACATACATAGACATACACACAGATACACACACATAAACACACACATACAGTACATAGACATACACACAGATACACACACATAAACACACACATACATAGACATACACACAGATACACACACATAAACACACACATACATAGACATACACACAGATACACACACATAAACACACACATACATAGACATACACACAGATACACACACATACATAGACATACACACAGATACACACACATACACACACACATACATAGACATACACACAGATACACACACATACACACACACAACATAGACATACACACAGATACACACACATAAACACACACATACATAGACATACACACAGATACACACACATACACACACACATACATAGACATACACACAGATACACACACATACATAGACATACACACAGATACACACACATACACACACACATACATAGACATACACACAGATACACACACATACATAGACATACACACAGATACACACACATACACACACACATACATAGATACACACACATACAGATACACACACATACAGACACACACACACACACACACACACACACACACACACACATATACACACACACACACACACATTTAGAGCCATTCACAAGGATAATGATGATGATTAATATGACTTAGGAAATTAATTGAATTCGTTAATATAATGACTAGTTCCTGGCACTTCTTTGTACGGTTTTTCTGACAATCTATGGTAGAGAAGGCATTTAATTACATCCAACACACACGCACACACACACACACACACACACATGCCACACACACACACACACACACACACGCACAGCACACACACACACACACACGCACACACACACACTGAGGAGGCGGCCAGAGAGAGAAAACCCAGTGGAAGCCCAGGCTTTCCTGTCCGGGTTCCCGTCGTACAATCGGAGTTGTTAACCAAACCCAAAGCCCTCCTAATCTCCCGGCCCCCCCATTAATGAATCTGTTTTTCCCGCCTCTGAGCGGCGTTGTGTGGCGTAAACACACGGAGTCTGGAGCGCAGGAAGCGGACATCAGCAGCACGTCGTAAAGCGGCCAGTAAAACGGCGTTTAACAGAGTCGCTCGCTCTGTCGGAGGCCGGGGCGCTGCGGGGGGCGCTAATGGGTCTGGACGACCACTGTGTGTGTTGTTGTTGTGTTGTTGTTGTTGTTGTTCACGCTGCAACACACACACAGACACACACACACAGAGAGTCCACAGGTAACATCGGGGATCAAACACTGGTAGTGCAACGCCCTACAGCCTGCTAGGACTTCTATAAAGGCCTCTGAGATCAGAACAAAATCGGACGGCCGAATTCGACCTCGACCTCGACCTTGTATAGTTCCACAGAACTGGCTGATATTGGGGGAGGTACTAACTAGAGTACAGGAGGGCTGTCCGTCATCCGTCTACCGAGATCTGGCGCCGGCCTCCAAGCCCCGCCATGGAGGGCTTTTCACCGGACACACCGGAGTCGGAGAGCGACTTTTTTCCGAACTGCGACTTTTCCGACCGCCCCCCCAACCCCTCTGAACTAACGAACAGAACCTCAACGGAGGCACAGAAGCATACGGAGGCCTTAAGACTCCCGAGAAAGATCTCGTCTCCGCGTGAAACGTGTCCACACTGTCCCAGCGGCGGGCGGCCATCAGACCGCGGTGACCGGTTGGTTGAGTGTTGTTTTTTTTACGATCGTCTCCTCGTCTCCTCGTCTCCCACGATGACACACTGAGCTGACGACGGTCGCGGCGGCGGTGGTCAGCTTGTCTCACCAGACGGTTCACTGAACCACATTCAGCCCAGAAAGTCAGAGCAGCAGCGGTAGTCGTCGTCGTCGGGTTTTCGGGGAAAAACATGAAAGTATGGTGATTGTTGTGGGGTCTTTTAGGTGTTCCGGTGTGTGTTGGTGAGGCCGCGCGGGGGGCCGTTGGGCATGAAGTAAACACAGGACACCCATTATTCACAGGCGGCTCCGTAAATATATGACGTTTATGGCAGGCCAACAGTGTGACTGTGCCTGTGACTGGCTGCACCCTTTAGCGAAACCAATGCTTCAGTAGCGGGGGAGAGAGCGAGAGATGAGAGAGAGGAAGGACCCGTGAGATGAGGGGACTAAGTTAGAGAGAGAGAGCAATCGAGAGATAACGGTGCAAAGAGTACAGAACAGACATTTCGAGGATCGCAGCGAGACCACGTTCGGAGAGAGAAGAGAGAGGAGAGAAGAGAGATGAGAGAGAGAGAGCAGAGGCGCGGAAAGAGAGAGACTAATCTTCTCTTCTTTTTT
>PIJE02004738.1:2500-10000 GCA_002895965.2 Coryphaenoides rupestris | reverse complement strand
GGTTTCAATACGGACTGCTTAGCTGGCCGTTTGGAGAGGAGTGGCGAGGTGTGTGTGTGTGTGTGTGTGTGTGGGTCGTGGGTGCTTATTGGATAATAAAAAAAAAACCCTTCTAATGCCTTAGCGCGCCTCAAACTTCAAATACCTCCGTGTATGATTTCCGTCCCCCTTCATCTTCATCTTCATTTCATTTCCATGCTCTTTATGCACTTCATGACGTTCCATCCGCGGCAGCAGATTTGAAGGCGCCGCGTCGGGGGCGCGTAATTCACCCCGCGGCTTTGCTTCCTCGCGTCTTTTCTGACCACTTTTCTGTCTCTCCCCGTCCCGCCCGGGCCTGCAGGGTTCCACCCCGGACAGGCACTCTGTCACCACGGACCCAACACTCCATTTGTTCCCGACGGTCTATGGCCCACTGGGGGGTCGTTTAAGCTCGCTTCTACTGCAGTCTTTGCATTAAACGTCTTCTACACACACACACACACACACACACACACACACACACACACACACACAGGTGCAGGTCAAGTTATATCGATGCCGTTATCGTTATCTCCGGTATCGATATTCAACCACATCTCCAGATCCTGGTTGCTTTTCCATTTCCAGGCCTGCTGCGCTCGCAGTCGCTCGCTGCTCTTAATTAGCCAATATCTTATCTTATCTCTTAATTATTATTATCAATTGTCTGGGTGGGGTGAGGGGTTGGGGTTGGGTTGGGTTGGGCGGGTGGTCCCTGTAGGCCATCGATTACAGAAGGATATTAGTCATTGGAAACGCATTTTTTTTTGCCTCGATGGCGCCACACCCCCCACGTGTGTATTTAATATAAAGACCGTAAAGGTTCGGTGCAAGGAAGGAAGGAATATTGACCCACCATATCCCACCATGGCTCCATAGCTAACTCCAAGTCTCAACTCAAGACTCACCTGTTCAAGAGTTCACCTGGACTCGGCATAGATTCCCTCCTTTACCCCCCACAGCACCTCTCCTCCCTAAACGCCCCAAAAGTAAATGTAGATAAATGTAAATGTAATTATCTTATTTATCTTAATTATCTTATCACTGCAATGTCTGTTTTATATACAATAATGCATTGGTCCACTTTGTATTGTATTGCTCTACCTGACGCACTCCAAGCTGTATAGAGGCAGGCTTTGTACCACGTGACATCTGATAGAGCGGGATGGAGGTGGTGGGTCCCTCATGCCACCTCCTCTCTCGCTCCTCCACGTCCTTCCACCTCCTCTCTCCTCCTCTCTCCTCCTCCACCTCTCTCCTCTCTCCTCCCCTCTCCTCCTCCACCTCCTCTCTCCTCTCCTCCTCTCTCCTCCGGTGCGCTTGCAGGTGCAGCTGCTCCTCCACTAGAGGGCGGAGGACGCTGCACCTGACTCGCCGACAGCTGCTTTCCGCTGGGCTGCTGCCTCCGGGCTGTGGTGTGTGTGTGTGTACAAGTGTGTGTGTGTGTACAAGTGCGTGTGTGTGTGTACAGTGCTGTGTGAAGTGTGTGTGTGTGTAGGGGGGGGGGGGGTCTTGCTATAGGCGGATGCACCCCCCCCCCCTCCTCTCCGCCTATTGGCTGACGGGGTCTTTATAAAGCGCGTCTCCGCTCCGGCGCCTCAGTAGCTCCACGCTGAGCCGCCCGTGTCGGGAGGCTCCAAACAAACACCACCTCGGCCGCCGTGCGCTCTTTGCTTGGCTTTGGTTTTTTTTTGGGTTTGTTTGTTTGTTTGTTTGTTTGTTTGTTTTCAAACCCCCGGGAAAAATACTCATCATAATGATGGTGATGATGATGATGATGATGATGATGATAATAAAAGGGATCTAATTTTTTTTTGGGTCCATTTGGTGCACATTTTACGCACGCAACCGAGGGGTGAGTAGAGACCCACAAGAACCCAAATCTGGACTGACCTGACCACTCTTGCAGGCATGCATTGATTGATTGATTGATTGATTGATTGATTGATTGATCCGGTTTTAAATTGGGGACCACATCCTCCAGACCCTCTCACCCGAGGAGCACAAGGGTCTCCTTTGTGAACTGTGAACTCTGAACTGTGAACTTCTTCTTCGGGCTCCGTGTGCAGCTCCTCTCCATGCCGGATTTTGTTGTTCGTGGAAGCGCCGGGAGCGCCACCCGTTTGGCACAACTTTACGCACCATAGCGTTGGGTTGGGGGGGGTGGGTGGGGGGGGGGGGGGGGGTGTGTGGGGTCCGCGCGTCTCCATCACCCGCCGCCGCCGCCGCCGCCGCCACTGCGTGTGGACTCGCAGGTGTGCGCGTAAAACGTCCCGCACCTGAACCCCAGGATACTGTTGGAGACAAGGAACCCGCAAGAGAGGAGAGGAGAGGGGAGGTGAAGCGAGGACAGGACAGGACAGTACAGGTCGGTGTCTCCAAATTCACCCGGATCCGGTTTCATCCGCGGGGCCCCGGTCATCCCGGGAGGAGGGAGAGGGGTGAGAGAGAGGGGGTTAGTGGTGTGGGGGGGTGGGTGGGGGGGGGGCTCCCGTGGTATTAAGGGCTGCATTTGACCTGCAGGGATAAGTTGTCAACAGGAGGAGGAGAGCGAACTGGCAGGTGTACACGTTCATTGACATGCATATACGTCTATTCACGCCACTATATATAGAAGTTGTTTTAGGGACTGATCGCCTCTTTAATACACGCTTCTCCTGATCCCCCCCCCCCCCCCCCCCCACCGGCCCAACCCCCCCCCCCCACCCACCCCACCCACCACCGCCGCAACCCCCCACCCTTGCACCACCCACCACCCTGCACCCAAGTCCTGCAGCTGCACGCACCGGGTGTGTGCACGCATCTATATATATACACACACACACCACACACACACACACACAGAGAGAGGAGAGAGAGACACACACACACACACACACACACACACACACACACACACATCACACACACACACACACACACACCACTACCCCCCCCTCCACCACCCTGCACCCGCAGCACGGGGCCGTCGGCTTGGCCGTGCGTAAGGCGCGGGTCTCCGCATGGACTGAGGGCCGCAGCATGGCCGCCACGGACCTCGCCGCCATGAGCGCCGCCGCCGCCGCCGCCGCCGAGCTGCCCAACAGCCCGCTGGCGCTCGAGTACGTCAACGACTTCGACCTGATGAAGTTCGAGGTGAAGAAGGAGCCGCCGTGCGAGTCGGAGCGCTACTGCCACCGCCTGCCGCCGGGCTCGCTGTCCTCCACGCCCCTGAGCACGCCGTGCTCCTCCGTGCCCTCGTCGCCCGGCTTCGGCGCGCCCAGCCGGGCGTGGTGGTGCTGGGGCAGCCGCCGGGCCAGGGCCAGGGTCAGGGTCAGGGTCAGGGTCAGGGCCTCGGTGTGAACGGGGGTCTCGGCAACAACAACAACAACAACAACAACAACAAAACAACAACAACAACAATCACAACAGCAGCAGTGGCAGCAGCAGCAGCAGCGGCAGCCAGAGCCAGAGCAAGCCGCAGCTCGAGGACCTGTACTGGATCCCGGGCTACCAGCACCACGTCAACCCCGAGGCGCTCAACCTCACGCCGGAGGACGCGGTGGAGGCTCTGATCGGCAACGCGCACCTCCACCACCAGCATCAGCACCACCACCACCACCAGCAGGCCTACGAGGCGGCCGGCTTCCCCCGCGGGCAGCAGTACGCCGCCGGCGGGGAGGACCTGTCCACGACGCACCAGGGCCACCACCACCACGGCGGCCTCCATCACCACCACGGACACCACGGACACCACCACCACGCCCGCCTGGAGGAGCGCTTCTCGGACGACCAGCTGGTGAGCATGACGGTGCGGGAGCTGAACCGCCAGCTGCGCGGCTTCAGCAAGGAGGAGGTGATCCGCCTGAAGCAGAAGCGGCGCACGCTGAAGAACCGCGGCTACGCGCAGTCGTGCCGCTACAAGCGGGTGCAGCAGAGGCACCTGCTGGAGACGGAGAAGTGCTCCCTGCAGGGCCAGGTGGAGCAGCTGAAGCAGGACGTGGTGCGTCTGGCCAAGGAGCGGGACCTCTACCGGGAGAAGTACGAGAAGCTGCAGCAGGCGGGCCGGGGTGGTGGTGGTGGTGGTGGTGGTGGTGGTCGGGCTGGTGGTGGTGGGGGTGGGGGTGGCGGTGCCGGCGGCGGCTACGGAGGACCCGGAGGCGGACACACAAACACTCGAGCCCCGGCGCCCGGCGGAGGCCTCGGCAAGAGCTCCGACTTCTTCATGTGAGGAGAGAGACTCGATGGTGCGTGAGTGTGTGTGTGTGTGTGTGTGTGTGCGCGTGCGCGCGTGTGTGTGCCTGTGTGTGTGTGTGTGTGTGCGTGTGTGTGCGTGTGTGTGCGTGCGTGTGTGTGTGTGTCAGAGACTATGATACGAACCCCCAGAGAGGGGAACGAATCCTTTTTAAATCCCTATTTATATTCTCTCTCAGTTTGCATTGTTTACAGTTATGCCCTCCAACACAATGTTGTTGTTGTTGTTGTTGTTGTTGTTATTAATATTATTATTATAGTTATATTACCGAGGGGCACCAAAGTAAGTCTTAAAGATATTTGGCTGAACCTTGTGGTCACCACTAAACACACACACACACACACACACACACACCTCTGTTTCGGTTCTCTGGTAACTTTTCTCTCTCTAATGTGAAACAATAAGGACGTTCTGATCAAACGAACCAAGTCTTACTCCACCGATCAGAGCTTTTATTACTTTTGATTTTCTACAACCATTTTATTGATCGGTTATTTTGTTGTCTTGTCGTCTGTTACGTTTCCCACCTCAGACTGAATGAGATGTTGTTCAGTTTGGACCGAGACGGACGAAGGGGATAGATGTGTTACTTTAGGAGGACAATGCTCTCACATCCCTCGCCTGTCAAACCCCCGGACTGTCGTGATGGAGAGAGGAGAGAGGAGAGAGGAGAGAGAAGAGAGGAGAGAGGAGAGAGGAGAGAGGAGAGACGGTCTGTGATGCAGCGAAGGAACCTTTGAAATATATTGCAAGTCTAGCCTCCCTGCTGCGCCAATAGCGACCCTGCATGCAGGACATGTATGGTAATCACCAGACCCCCCCCATCCAGACCCCCCCCCCCCCACCATCCAGACCTACCCCCCCCCCCCCCCCCCAGACCCCAGACCTCCCCCAAGACCATCTCCTCCTGACGCCTCCTGGATAGACAGCATGGCCAACCTTTCTACTCCCCCCCCCAACGTCTCCTCCTCTTCCTCCTCCTCCTCATCCTCCTCCTCCTCCAAGCATCAGCTATAGGCCTGGGTATGCAAAACACACACACACACACCACACACACACACACACACACACACACACACACACACACACACAGCCCGAGAGGCGCGCAGAGACTTACGGGGACGCGTCAGCTCCTCGGGATCCGTCCTCTATTATGCCAACCGCTATGTTCAATCAATTTTTTTCTATTGTTTTAAAGAAAAGAAAAACAAGGACAAAAAAAATCCACATCAACTGAGCCAGAATTTTAGAAGCTATTTATTTCCACGTGTACATAAGACTGTGTAGAGATGCAGTGAGCTGTTATTTGACCTTCTGTCTCTTTTAAAAAAAAAAACCCCGCTTGACTCTTGGAATCGTCTTAAAAAACACAGTTTGTATGTGAGAGCATGCGACTTGTCTCCTGTGTCTCCTGTGTCTCCTGTGTGTGTCTCCTGTGTCCTCCGCCCTAACGTGCAGCCTCCGGACAGCACGTCTCTGCACTGACATTTGACATTTGACCTCTGTACCTTGAGGAGGACTTTGACGAAAATGTTCATCTTAAGATAAAAAATATTCAACGCACATGTGATTGGACAAGTCCCCTTTTTATTATTCTTATTCTTATTCTTATTCTTATTATTCTTCTTCTTATTATTATTTATTATTACTACTACAGGCCTATACTGAAATAGCTCAACGAGGAATGCATTTGCTGCTACAACTCTATGCACAAACCCGACACTTAACGAAGTTATTTTGTATTATTGTGATGGTGGTGATTTTAAAAGTGTGCAGCCCATTAATTCTTGTCTTACGTTATTTTTTTATTTTTATTTCTCAAAATGCCAGAATGCAGACTTAAATACTTTTCCCCTAAATTGGAGAGTTGATATACTGTTCCTGGTTATCTACTATCGATGATATTATTATTATTACTATTATTAATATTATTATTATTATTATTATTGATCTTCCTGGGACACACGAAAAGAATAGATAGGAGAAATAAGATGACAAAATCAGATTCAATTGGACATTTGAGCAACTATTGTTTGATCAAAATGACAAAGACTTTCAACATTAAGCTCGACGTGGGGTTGGTTGGTTGTTGTTTTTTTTATGCTCAAAACCTTTTTTCCTGAATTAATAATTCATTTGACTTTCACGTTTCTAAAAATGAAAAGGTCGGCCTGTTGAGAGCAACACTTGCTGGTGTAAATGTGTACATATGATTTCTATATTTATTCAAGAAACCTGACGTCCTCATAACGACCGAATGTGTCCATAAGATAAACAAAAAAAAACAAACAAACGTACAATTTGGGAATGTTGTTGAGAATCTTGTTTTCATAAATAATGTTTAATAAAAAGTTCTGTCCGAAATGAATGTGTGGACGATGCGAGCATCATTTGTTTCATTGAGCTGATGTGTGGATTTTGAATAAAAGCCAGAAATGAAAAAATAAATACAAAATATGAAGGATATATTTATTAAAAAACGAATATAAATTAGAATCATACAATAATTAATCATGCAAATCATGAAATCATTTCGGATAAACGAGATGATCAAATATCTCCTTTAATAGGCCCAATAATTCATGTCGAGGCCTGGGCCGATAGGTTATTAAAATATAGCTTATTAATACACAATTATACATTATTATATATTATTATATATTATTATACAACAATAATCAACAACAAATACACATTCTGTTTATTAATTTGAGGAGTGTTGGAAATCTATATTTTTAGAATTGTAAAAAACGTTTATTATTGCATTTTATTGCTGTGATTTTTTTTAAATGTCTCTTAAAATCATCGCATCGATAGCCGACAATTATTTCTGAAATATGGAGCCCGTTTCTTTAATCAATTTTCCAACCACAATGTAGAAAATTCTGTTTTTAATTTAATATCCTGGAGGATTACTGAGGTTATTGGATGATGAGGCGAGAAGAAATAGAATTGTTTGGATTTGTTCACTGAATAAAAAAACAATAAATATTATTACTGTTAGAATTAAATGTTTTAGTTGTAATCGGTGCTGTCCAATAAAATAATGGTCGCTCCGGTGGTACGCGGACCCGGGCCTCTGGTACCCGGACCCGGTGTTCTGGTACCCGGTAGTCTGGTACCCGGTCCCTGGTATTCTGGTACCCGCCCTGGTAGTCTGGTACCCGGGACCCGGTCCTCTGGTACCCGGGACCCGGTCACACCACATCTGTCTCCGTTTTTCCTGCCGCTGTCGGCACGTCGAC
>PIJE02004736.1:5000-16670 GCA_002895965.2 Coryphaenoides rupestris | reverse complement strand
AAATCACCGAATCTCATCGTACAAGACTAACTAAAAGAGAGTCAGACATATATACTTATAAGAGAGAGAGAGAGGGAGAGGGAGAGAGAGAGAGAGAGAGAGAGTCAGAGAGAGAGAGAGAGAGAATAAGTCAGGACAGAGCAAGATGCCTGACTCCTACCTGTGTCCATAGAAAGTGTTAAAAGATCTTTATTTTTTTAAGTGTGTGTCTGCCAACTGAACTAATATAAAATCCGCAGCGGTGGCAGAAGTACTCAGATCTGTTACTCAGATAAAAGTAGTATATACAATAGTATTACTATCAAAATATACTGTATAAAGTCTTCAATAAACTACAGTATATAAAGTACTCATTATGCATATATACAGTATATGCATATATCATATATTATCTTGGATTATGCTGTTTAATGTGAAGCAATGAATCCTTGTTCATCTAAAATCATAATCAATAATATTGATTAGATGTTGGATCGGTCGTTTTAAGTCACGAGTGACTAAAGCTATCGGTTGTGTAAGAAGTACATTCGCCTCTGAGCTGTACGTGGAGTAGAAGTGGCAGAAAATGGAAATACTCAATGAACTTACAAGTACCTCGAACGTGTACTTAATTACAGCGCTTGAGTAAATGTACTTTAAATAAAATACATAGCTGGATGAAGGGACGTATGGACCGATATATATAGAGAGATATATATAGAGAGATATATATATACAGACAGAGAGTCACTATATTTTTTTATTTACGGTCCGAGCAACGGCGGCGACAAGAAACTCATTCACTCCGGCGAAGTCGACGACATTTCTTCTCACGTTTGTCAACGCTCGCTCACAAACGCACCGCGGCGCTCGGTCACGGGAACCAGAGAGAGAGTTTGTTCTCGCGCCGCACGAAAATGTATTATTTAAACGGAAAAATATATCGACCAATCTTTTTTTTTCCATCGTAAAAAAAGAGCGAGAGAGCGAGAGAGGCGAGAGCCGAGACCGAGAGACATTTTTTAAACGGCGGCCCCGTCTTACAAAGGGCTGGCGGCTGACATTCACGGCGAGAGATCGGGAACGCAGATTACGAGCTCGCCGCTATTTATTCTCTCTCTCTCTCGCGCCGCGGACGCTATCTCCCCGGCGTCTGTTGTGTTGTCGTCGTTGTCGTTGTCGTCGTTGTCGTTGTTGTTGTCGTCGGCCCACCCCGGGTTCGATTTGATTCGTTTTTTTCCGTTGTGTCGCCAAAATTCCCCTCTTCACCGCCGCCTGTAACCCGGTTGACGACCCGCTGCTCCTGTCGGTGGGCCCGACGACAAACCCTCCGGAACGTTCCGAACCCCCGGGGACAGAACCCGCTCACAGTTACACTAGAAACTCATAGCTACATAGCATAGCATAGCATAGCAGGCACTCCCACTGTACTGTACTGTACTGTACTGTAAGATTATTAGTGTACGGGGGGGAGCCGGGGGAATCGAACCAGCAACCAGTGTGTGAGTGAGTGTGCATGAGTGTGCATGAGTGTGTATGCACGTGTGTGTGTGTGTGTGAGTGAGTGTGCATGAGTGTGTATGCACGTGCGTGTGTGTGTGTGTGTGTGTGTGTGAGTGTGCATGAGTGTGTATGCACGTGTGTGTGTGTGTCAGTGTGCATGCATGTGTGTGTGTGTGTGATTGTGTGTGTGTGTGTGCGCGAGTGTGTGTGTGTGTGTGCGGTCTTCGGACGCTAACTTAGGATTCTGCTCGCCCGGCCTCCGTTCTAAACGGCTCAAAGACCGGCGAGGATGAGCGGGCGGGCGGGGGCGGTGATGAACGACATCGCATCTCGACGACGTTCCCGCGTCCCCGCGATATAACCTGAGCATTAACGACACCCATTTGTATTGCACCCTCATCAATATCTATCTCCGCTCTCTCTCTCTCTCTCTCTCTCTCTCTCTCTCTCTCTCTCTCTCTCTCTCTGTGTGTGTGTGTTCCGACGTGGACGTTTGTCTAATTCATCTCAAGGCGGTAAAGTGGGCCGAGCCGCACATACGGAATTGATTTGGGTCTTTTTTAAAAAATTTTAGTAAACTTGTTAAACGGAACCGCTTGCTGGGCAGCGCGGCTCGGCTCGGCTCGCTCGCTCGCGCCGGCGGAGGAAGAGGAAGGAACAAGGATAGCGTTGTAAAAAAATTAGCCCGGCCCCCGTGTGAGCGCTCGCTGCCGCGCGGTGAGACTCCAATTATTAACGCGTTGAGTCAGGAGGCTCTTCTGGTTATTTTCCAGGGGCGGTTATTTTGATGAAGGCGCAGTTTACGACGGTTCAAAGGATCGTTAGGTTTTCCCCTTGGATTCGCTCCTTTTTCTGGACTGTTCTTTGGACTTTTTTCGCGGCGGTTTCAGGGGCAGTAGCTCAGGAGGTATAAGAGCGGTTGTCTGGCAACAGGAAGGTTGCTGGTTTCGATCCCCGGGCTCCTCCCCCTCCTAGCTAAGTGTGGAGGTGTCCCTGAGCAAGACACCACCTAACCCTACCTGCTCCTCCTAGCTAAGTGTGGAGGTGTCCCTGAGCAAGACACCACCTAACCCTACCTGCTCCTCCTAGCTAAGTGTGGAGGTGTCCCTGAGCAAGACACCACCTAACCCTACCTGCTCCTCCTAGCTAAGTGTGGAGGTGTCCCTGAGCAAGACACCACCTAACCCTAACTGCTCCTCCTAGCTAAGTGTGGAGGTGTCCCTGAGCAAGACACCACCTAACCCTACCTGCTCCTGACGTGTTGGTTGTTACCTTGCATGGTTGGCACCGCCGTCGGTGTATGAATGGGTGAATGTGAGGCAATACTGTAAAGAGCTTTGGATAAAACCGATATATAAATGTAATCCATTTACCATCTACACCACGTACTGGCAAGCCGACGTCGTTGTCGGTACGTCTCATGATTTTGATACGGATCTCGACTTCTCCATTTAAAACCGTGCGAGAACAGCCAAGGGGAGTGAACTCTCGCCAGTGAAGAGCGAACCCGTCGCACGCTCCACCACCACCGCCCCACCACCACCGCCACCACCACCACCACCACCGCCACCACCACCACCACAACCACCACCACCGCCACCACCACCACCACCACCACCGCCACCACCACCACCACCACCACCGCCACCACCACCACCACCACCACCGCCACCACCACCACCCACCACCACCATCACCACCACCACCACCGCCACCACCACCACCACCGCCACCATCACCACCACCACCTTCACCACCACCACCACCACCACCACCACCACCACCACCACCACCACCACCACCACCACCACCACCACCACCACCACCACCACCACCACCACCACCACCACCACCACCACCACCGCCACCACCACCGCCGCCACCTCGTAGAAACGCACTACAAGCAAACTCTCTCTCTGGTCGCGGTTGTGTTTTAGTTTTTTCGCTGTGTCGGCTCGCCACTCTTTGACTTGACTTTGCGTCGTGTGAGGGGTTCGAGAGAGAGGGGTGAGGGCACTGGAAGTGTGGAGGGGAGGGGAGGCGAGCGTATGGGGAGGGGAAGGGGAAGGGGGAGGGAGGAAAGTGACTTTGTGTGGGGAGAACCCGGGACCATCTGGGCCTGTCAGTTAACCTGCACCTTCGCCATACCTCCCTGTCTCACGGTGCGTCGCCGTGGCGATGAGACCCGGGTGTTCAGAAGGTATACGTTCTTCTTCTTGTTGTTGTTGTCGTCGTCGAATGTCGAGGTCATCGCGTCGCTCGGCGGCGTGAGGGCTGAGAGGTGTGAATACATTAATTAAACGCAAACAAACAAGCAAACAAAAAGCGCATAACTTTTCCCAGTGTGAGACGAGCCGTACGAGAACTGAATCATCACATCACTGCAATTGAATGATTGATGATTGATTGCGGACGTGATTCCTATTCATCGGGAAAATCGAAACGTATTTTTTAGGGAGCGTCTCTCAATGACGCTCGATTGCTCGCGCTCCCTTGTCTTTTTCGGCGTTCTCCGCACTCCGTCGCCGCCGTTGCCGCGAAGTTGCGTACGGCCCCCCCCTTGTTACGGATATGCTGGATATAAATATAAAAACTCAACTCAGGCTCCCCGAGCTCATTTCACCTCTTCCCCTGACCTTTGACCCCCGAGCGGAGGGACACGGTGGAGAGTTACAGCTCTGGGGAAGAGAGAGAGAGAGAGAGAAAGAGAGAGAGATGACTGGATAGATAAAGACACAGGGGCAGAGAGAGGTAGAGAGATGGAGAGAGAGAGAGAGAGAGAGGGAGAGAGAGAGAGAGCATGTCATTACATTGCTCAACGCGGACGGCCTCTCCGAATGCCTGCGGGCGCCGCGACCGACCCCGCGCACGGCTGGGGGTCAACGAAATTAGGCCCTCGGACGCAAATAGCTCCCCTTGTCTGACGAGAAGCAGAAGGTTTTCGTTTTTTTTCTTCTTCTTCTTCTTCTTCTTCTTCTTCTTCTTCTTCTTCTCCTTTTCATTTATTTTTGTGTGTGAGCGCGCAGCGGCGGCGGCCCCAATGCTATTTATGAGATCTCATTATTTCCATTACCTATTCTGTCACTTAGGATTAGGTTTCCATTCGAACTGCTCAGAGAGAGAGAGAGAGAGAGAGAGAGAGAGAGAGAGACGTCCATGGCGATCACGGTTGAGTGCTAAATTACAGTTTATTTCACTCAAAGCTTTTTGAGTGATCTTTCCCACGATGCTATGAATATCATTTCTCCTCCTCCTCCGCCTCCCAGCATTAATTGACACACAATCGGACTTTTAAAAATCCACAAACAAGACCGTCTGTCCTTTTCTGAGTCACAGATACATTTCCTTGTGTTTTTTTCCGTATGTTTTCTAGGATCATATTTAGTTTCGTTTTTTTCTAATCGCAAATGAAGATATTTCCTTTCTGTTTGTTTTTATTCTTGTATTATATCGTTTATAGTATAGAATAGAATAGAACTTTATGAATCCCGAAGGAAATTCTTGTGCCAGGTTGAAGAAAATGCTAATTCCGAAATGTGCTAAATTCGTGCGCGCGAGGGCTTTTTTTTTTGCCTGCTTGCTTGCTAGCTAGCTCGCTCGCTCGCTCGCTTGCCTACCGCCGCCGCCGCCGCCGCCGCTGGATAGCATCGCAGCGCCAGTGGGTCCAGACGCGCGACGCCGCCGTAGCATTATTCATTAAGACAAGTCACGGGGGCCCGGAGTCGCCGAGTGTATCTACCAAACAGGCAGGACCATATGCTCAGTGTCAATACGACTTGACGCTCGCTCGCCCGGAAATGGCTTCCGGGGGCCACGGAGCCGTGCACACCACACCATATATGGCCCCACACACATGCGCGTGCACACACACACACACACACAACACATACACAGCACACAGGCATGCATACACGTACATACATGCATGCATGCAGCACGTGTGCACCCCATACTTGCACACACACACACACACACCAGCACACACAAACACACGCACCTCACAGACACCAACCAGCACACACACACTCACAGACCACACACACTCCACATGACACACACCCACACACACACCACTCACAACACACACACTCCACAGACACACACGCCACGCACACCACACACTCACAGACACACACACTCACACACACACACACACACACACACACACACACACACACACACACACGCACACTACACACGACACACACACACACACACTCTTTGTGACTCTCTCGTTCTCCTGCAAACTCGTCTATCTTGCTTTATCTCTCTGTCTCTCTGTCGAACACAAGCTCACACACCGTTTCTCACACACACACACAACAGCGCACTCCACGCACACACACACACACACACACACACACACACACACACACATAGAGAGGCACACGGCTGTCTTTAGACAAAGGATCTGAAAGGAGAGGAACGCAGGAAACTATCTCTGAAGACGATCCTGCGACTGTGCTTTGTAATCGTACCCGGAAAGAAAATGGGGGTCGGTTTTAAATGGACGTTTATTAAGAGTCTAGTGGTCTGATTCTGATTCTGCTGTGTGATAGAGAGTCTGGTTTATTTAATTAATACATCGGAGAGGGAATGCGTTTTAACGAGTGATTATTATTCCCGAGTGGAGAGTGGATCTTCTGTTCCTCAAACTCATACATACATACTGGCCATGATGTTGGCCGGCATACGCATATAAATATATATATATATATATATATTATATATATATAGATGAGTTAATAATGTATTTAAAACAGTAGTGGAGAAATATCTGTCTGACTGGTGGGGGTAGGAATACAGTATCCAGTATAATATTACTGTAGGTCGTCCCTCTCTCCTGCGCGGTCATAGAAATTCCCCATAACGACGACAATAAAAAGCGGGGAACAAGTCAAGACAAACACGGTTGGAAATTCCTCATTTTGTCGGAGTAGCGGCGTAAAGCGTTGCCCTGGTCGGACCGCGGTCGTAAAGATCGGACAAAGTGCCCCCCCGGCGTCCGCCGCGGGTACGATAACTGCACTTGCGCTGTAATAAGTCTGATGCGGGCGCGTTTGGCCGGACCGACAGACCACCGCCAAACCTGGGGAACCCCCCCACCCCCATACCCCCCCCCCCCCCCCAGCGTCCATTAAGAGCGCGGAAACACTTCCTGTCCTCGTTGGAAAAACGGACGGATTATTGCCGCCGTTTAGCCGTCTACGGTCCCCGCGAGGGCAATTCCGGTGATATTGTAAAACTGTTTTTAGCCCCCGTAAACGTTACCGCTACACACACACACACACACACACACACACACACACACACACACACACACACACACACACACACACACACACACACACACACACGACCGCCTCGCCGCGTTACCGCATCGGTGAGCGAGCGAGCTATCGGATTCATCAAAATTGTACCGCGGTAATGTTCTCCGCGCTATTGGCCGACTCATAACCACGTAAGCGAGACTTTGCGCGAATTCGCTGACTGCGGCGATATTCCGCAA
Source organism: Coryphaenoides rupestris (assembly GCA_002895965.2). Lineage (NCBI taxonomy): Eukaryota > Metazoa > Chordata > Actinopteri > Gadiformes > Macrouridae > Coryphaenoides > Coryphaenoides rupestris. The sequence continues at coordinate 9,679 of PIJE02004736.1, read as the reverse complement.
AGGTTAAATATTCCGCTTTTGTCCCGTCTTCGGAAAATTCAAAAGCCCCCCCCCCCCCCCCCACCCCCCCTTTCCGTCGGTTAATCCTGTTTGATCGTGAGCGGGTTCTCACTGGGGAGACACACACACACACACACACACACACCACACTCGCGGAGGGTTTATTGAGACAAAACAGTTTTTTATGAGCTCGCCGCTTCGGCCACCCAGTCTCGGAGAGAGAGAGAGTCCTGAGGGCTGCGGCGGCGGCGGCGGCGGCGGCGGCGGCGGCTGTTTACTAAATAGCGGCTTTTTCTTTTTTTTTTTACGCCGCCGTCGTCGTCGTCGACCTAAAAAGTCCTCCGTTTAGCCGAGCGGGGAGCTAAACGAGTGAGCGCTAATTGGATTGGCATTTCACAAAAGGGGAGATTTGACTTCATGCTAATGTGATTGTGCGTTCTCCTCTTGTTCGCGCTAAGAGACTCCAGACGAGGAGGAGAACGAGGAGAACGAGGAGGAGGAGGAGAGGAGGAGGTGGTTGAAGCAACAACAAAAAATTTCAAATCCGGTTTATATCCTGTGTATATTTTTTCCTACCTTGGGTACATTTAACTTTCTTTTCATAACGGGAGCCTTTTGGTTTGAGGGTTTTATTATTATTTTTTTCATTAATGGACAAAACTACTTCCCTTCCCTGCAGAAACGAAACGATGCTCGCGGAAAAAAAAACCACATAATTTTGTTTTCACCGGCAAGAAACTGGGTCAACGAATAATAATAATAATAATAATAATAATAATAATAATCCCATTCATGTAGTTTTGTGTTTTATTCTATTATTTCGTACCTTTTTCGGGGTATGAACACGCCGCGAGTTTCCACGTCTCCTCACGTTTAAATAAGAACGTTGTTGTTCCACTGTACTGTAGATGGTCAGGTTCTCAGTGTGTTGTGGGTTGTTATGGATAATGTGCCGTTATCAAATATATATATATATATATAATATATATATATCTGTACTCTGAGTGAGGCAAAAAAACCCATGTATTCGTTACAAAAATTTGGTTATATATTCGTCTGCTTGTTTGTGTTATAAAGTTTTTCCTCGATAAACCTGGAAGTTGGATTTTCAACTCACGGCGCAAAAGCGAATGGCCCGATGCTCGGCCCGCCCATCGCTCCAGGCCCCGCCCCCATCGCTCCAGGTCCCGGCCCCATCGCTCCAGGCCCCGCCCCATCGCTCCAGGTCCCCATCGCTCCAGGGCCCCGCCCCCATCGCTCCAGGTCCCCGCCCCCATCGCTCCAGACCCCGCCCCCTCCCTCCCTCCCTCCCTCCCTCTCACTCCTCTCTCTCTCTCTCTCCCCCCCTCTCCCTCTCTCTCACCCCCCCCCCCTCTCTTCACTGTAACCCGGTGGCGTTTCGAACCCGAGCTCAATGAATCATCTGTGAAGCGGCGGCTCGCGCGTGACAACGTCGTGACGAACCGGCGACGCTAAAGCGGCGAGATGACATAAGGAGACATTAAGGGCCGGTTATCTTTTTTGCTGATTCATCAATACGTGATCCATGGCGCTTTCCATTGATTGCGCGGTTTTCCATGGAGGTCGTCCTACGAGTCTCTCTCTCTCTCTCTCTTCTCTCTCTCTGTGTCTCTCTCTCTCTCTCGTGGCTCTCATCTGGCCCCAGCTCCGTCGCCGGGCCCCCCGGTCCTCGTTCCCCCGGTCCGGCCAGCGGTCGCTCGTTCGCTCGCTCGCTCGTTCGCTGCTGAGGCTAATTAACGGAAAAGTGGAGCAGATGAGGGGAGAGAGCGAGGGCAGAGATACCGCGACCCGACCTCGTGTGCTACTTCTTCTTCTTCTTTATTTATTTATTTATTTGACATTTATTTTTCGGTTTGGCCGGTAATATACAGTACATGACCCATATTTCTCTTGAATGATGAAAGAAATACACATATATATACACGTACTGTATATATATATATATATATATAAATCTCTTGACACACACTGGTTACAAGACATAAAAACCAGGCGATGGACAAGACGTCTTGCAATACTACTTGTGCATTGTCACTATTAATTTTGCATTGGCTCATATCGTCCACAGACTGTAGCGTAGATTTGTCAGACCCCGTGATTCCGTCTTAAAGTCGTTATTTCCGAAGGGATTTGCGACTCCAAACGCCACATTGAATAAATAAGGCAAAACTAAGACAACAACATTAGAAGATTTGTTTTCCCCCCGCCCTGAAATAAATCGCGACAAACGCCTTCGCCTCGGTGTGAAGTACCCACCGAGAAAACCCCTTGTTGTGAACCAACGCGGGTGATTTAGCGCGCTCGGCCATCGTAACGCGAGACGGCCCCTCGTCTGCCAATTAAAAAATCGGAAACGACTGCGGGTGTCGCGGCGCTGCGGCGCTCGAGTCTGAGGCCGACGGACGCAATTTGTCGCAATTAAAATGAAAAGGAAACGTGTTTGACGGCGGACGTCCGACGGGTCCGAGGGTTCGCGTCTCGGCGTTGTCTGCGGAGCGCTAGTGGGGGAAAAAAAGAAGAATATAACATTTGTAGCCCAGAACTCCGCGATACGAGAGACCCCCCCCCCAACGAGGCTCGTTGGGGGGGGGGGGGTCGCTCTCCACACACAAACGCAGACGTTTTTTTTCCGATTCGTTAAACGGCGGGAAATGAAGGATCATCAAAACGGCGCGTCCACGATGTACAAGGAACACCGTGTACCTCAGGAACGTTCCGTTTTTCGACGGGGGGGCCTCCTCCTCCGACGGCGTCGCAAAAGATCGGGAAATTGCCGTTCTGTTCCCGAGCGACGGTAACATTCCGTTATCGCTACGGCGACGGCGACGGCTGCCTCCTTTATGTTTTTTTTTTTTCTTTTTATAAAAGGGGGATGGTTGCTTCGACGAGCGCCAATAAAAAACGCACGAGTCAGATCTGGTGGGCCGATCTCGAGCGCGTCCGTCCGTCCGTTTATCGTTGTTTTGTCCCGATCGAGATGATCAACGGCGGCGATGACGACGACGACCGCTGTTAAACTTCACGGGACGCCCGGGTGCCCAAGTCTCGTGGCGCCCGGCTACAGTTTCACCGCGGTGGTGGTTTTTATGTACGAGGTGGGAAGTAACGCACGGTTTTTAAATGCGATGTTTTTACTGCAGCACCAGAAGTCCCTTCCTTCCTGTTGTTATCTCCGCGTCGATACGCTGGCACGCAAGAGTCCTCCTCGGCTGTTAAAACGATAAAAAAAAAACGACAGATTACTTGCGGCTGATTCCCCGCGGACTGATCTTGAAGAACACCGATAAAGTTCTTGAATCTTGAATCTTGAATCCCGGGCTAATCCACAAATCCAGACGCTCGTCAAAGACCCTCCTTGGTGAAGACTCCCGACTCCAAAAGGATGCTGGGTTGCCATGATCACACACACACACACACACACTTGCCATGATCACACACACACACACACACACACTTGCCATGATCACACACACACACACACACACACACACACACACACACACAACACTTGCCATGATCACCACACCACCACACACACACACACTTGCCATGATCACACACACACACACACACACAGAAACACAGACCCACACACACGAACCTGACATCCCCAACACTAACATCTTAGTCGGTAAAAGGTCAATAGGTGTGTGGTTATGTGTGTATGTGTGTTGTGTGTGTGTGGTGGGGGGGGGGGGGAGGGGGGGGCGAGCGAGAGAGGGCCGTGAACGCAGCCCAGCTGATCACTTTTCATGTGCGTTTAAGCAAAAATCCTCCTGCCTTCGCCTCAATGATATTCCTAATGAGCCCCCGGGGATCACCGTGTCGTCAGCAAAATGGCCCCCATGGGGAAACCGGGGGTCGGCCATCTTGCACATATGTCTGTTTTTTTTTTCCTCTCTCTCTCTCTCTCTCTCTCTCTCTCTCTCTCTCTCTCTCTCTCTCTCTCTTTCTTTTTTTCCCCTTTCTTTCCAATCCCCCTCGCCCGAGCGTTGGACAGACGGGGACAACCGGGACCGTGTAGCCAAACAGAAAAAAAAACCCTGTGTGTGTGTGTGTGTGTGTGCCTGCATGCCTGTGTGTGTGTGTGTGTGTGTGTGCCATGCATGTGTGTGTGTGTGTGGTGTGTGTGTGTGCGTGCCTGTGTCCGTGTGTGTCTGCAAACCTGTGTGTGTGTGTGTGTGCCTGTGTGTGTACCCGTGTGTGTGTGCCTGTGTGTGTGTGTGTGTGTGTGTGTGCCTGCATGCCTGTGTGTGTGTGTGTGTGTGCGTGCGTGCCCGTGTGTGTCTGCAAACCTGTGTGTGTGTGTGTGTCTGCAAACCTGTGTGTGTGTGGGTGTGTGTGTGCGTGCCCGTGTGTGTCTGCAAACCTGTGTGTGTGTCTGCGTGTGTGTGTGTGTGTGTGTGTGTTGAGTCATTTGACATTATCAGCGGATCAGACGGAATGCAATGTGTTGGCTCCGAGGCGCCCCTCTCGTCGAAAACGCGTCTAATTTATTCCTGTCCCAATATTTGCTCATCCCCTCTTTTAGCCTCCAGATAGTGGACTGGTCGCGGCTCAGTTTGCTGCTGTTTATGTGGGACCGCCGACGGGAAGAAAAAAAAAATAACACGGAAACGAACGAGGATTGTTTCCGGCGGCCCTTGTCGTAAGTCAAG